>VDFB02296006.1:0-49055 GCA_007258455.2 Sequoia sempervirens
CCTCCCTCCCTCTCTCCTTTGAATCCCTCATCTCTCCCTCACCTGTTGTTTCTTTGTAACCAGTTGGTCTTCCTAATTTACCTGTGGAGTTACCAATTCCAATCAAATTCGAGATGACACGGACCAAGCCCGTGAGGATTTTAAAGACCTCCTACACTTTGGGCTCTGCAAGACCCGGGAGGGTGATCCCTTAATGCGTTTACAACCTCTGCACCATTATCATAAACATCATTAACAACAACAGATAATCTCATTTAATAGCTCAACATAATAGCATAATACTTAATAGAATTGGTTGTTCATCAGTAATATCAACTATTTGGAGCATGAGATAACTACAACACATTCCACAGTGTAAAATAGTCATTGATTTGCAATTTGTGGCAAGCGCTAGGTAAAGACAAACAAAATATTGAACCATACAAATTAGTCCAACTTACATTAGTGTCATATATCCATTGAGGGAGTCAAATTCATAAACATCTAAGGGTTTATGATAGATTTAACACATAACATATAAGATCCTTGGGAACATTGCTTTACAATTTCATCAACATGTATTCTAACCCAATACTACTTATCAAATCCTTATACATAACATATCCACCTACAATCCCCATTTAAGATGTTTTGAATGCTTTGTGATAGCAAAAGCAAAAGAATAGTTGCTTTATTTTGATCAAACCATGGCAGTAGATGTCATGGCTACCATTAAAGCTTACTGGCGCATTGCACGAACGACTCTAATCACATTTGATGTAGATTCAAATATTAGTCGTCGATCCTTCACCTTGGTGAGATCATTGAACGCCTACCTTCAAAGACAATTGACATAGTCTCCATCGTGGCAATAAGGGGCCCACCATACTACTCATTGCCAAGGAAGGCGCCCGCCCCTGATATTGCAATCAATAAAGACCTCGCAACTTTTGATCACACGATGGCAGGAAATCATGGATCTCAACCATTGGCAATCTTGTTCGTTCAACACAGTCGCCAGCCTTGTTATTAACCATCGAGCACCTTTCTACCAAGATTATAACATCTCTGTTGATTTAAAACATGTGCATCTTATAACTTCTTTAGTAACCCGCGACAGAATGTATTAAAGATGCATCAAAGTATTTATCATTCCTTCGACTTCACTGGATGAGACACATGGCACCCGCCCGTGATATCGTGATCAACAAAGATAGTGTGGTGAGGTCATCGCGGGATGGCGAGGAATGGCTGAGATCACACGACGATTGATCTATGACCATGCGAACTTGTCCCTCTGCAAAATAAAAACATTTATTAGGGGAGAGGGCCCAGTAGTCATACGGGTTCCAATAGTCATGCACTCAATCATGATGATAATACCCAGTCTTACCACATATTTATACTATATATTGTAAATAAACAGTCCAAATGTAAATAAAGAAAAAACCAAATGTTGATAAAAAATGGAACCATACTTGAACACATGAGAACCTCTAAATGTTATATTAAAAAAACATAAATACATTCATGAAGAAGTGAAATAAGTATTTTTTTGTTTCAAATTAAATGTCATAACTCTCCACTATAAATATATCATTTAAAAATTAAAATGATCATTTAATAAAATAAGACACCCATTTAAACAAGTATAGTTATCATAGTGAAAAAATATTGTTCTTATGTGTACAACAATTGGGGTAGCAATGCACAAGCATTGGATAATTTTACATTAATAGTTTGTCCTATCACAAATATAAAAGGTGAGCACAATAAATAACATGTATTTTCCCATTAAATGTGAAGGATTTTTAAAAAGTTTTAGTGTTCAACTATTGGTCCATTTTTGTTCAATATAAGTTGTATTTTAAATAATTATCTGTTGTTTTTATAACAACAAATAGATTTTTTGTGTTCAACTATTAGTCCATATGTGTTGAATATAAAAGGTAGAGATATCAAATATTTATGGTTATCAATAATTATTTGGTCCACTTAGGTTGTATATTAATTTTAATTTAAATAAAAATATCATATTCTACAAGCAACAAATGATATTTTTTTGGTTCAACTATTGGGGATTCCATGATTAAGTTTCGGTCAAACCTTTAAAAAGTAAAATTTTAGACACTTCTCAAAATATCTGTCGATGTGGCAAGTTGCATGATGAGTCGCCTCCAAACCTTAGTTATAGATAAATAAGAGACCAGTCTACATTACAAACAAAAAATGAAGGTTCTACGATATTCCAGTCAATTACTACATGCTAAGAAAGTTAGCATACACGACTACTGGGACCTCTCCCCTAAAGGAATAAGGGGACATCACTAGGCTAATGACAAACAATGACATAAGTTGTTTTAACAAGGGAAAACAGGACCAACAAAAGACATAGGAAAAATAAAGTCAGGGCAAAGGGAAATAAAAGCGATGTCCTAAAACAAGGGGCCCGATACAGACAAACAATGGGGCTTAAAAGTCATTTTAAAACCTTCCCCAAAAGAAATGCTTGGCCAAATAGATCCCATCAAGGTGTAAGATGAACACTAGGGTTTTACATGAAGATGAAGGTAAAACCCAACCTTAGGCTTTTCCCAAACACCATAGATGACTAGAGACACAAGGTAGGATAAAATAGAACACAGAGACAAAAACTTTGAAGTTCCATCACCACCCACAACCCTAAACCCTAAACCATTAACCCTTAACCCTTAAACCCTTTTGCCCTCTCTCTCTCTCAGTTCTCACCTCCTACCCCTCTACTCTCTCATCTCTCTCTCTCTCTCACTCCCTCTCCTCCCTCCCTCTGCCTAAACCCTTGGCCGCCAAACCCACTGCACCTCTATGTTTTAACCCTCTGCCTTATCTCTCTCCCACTCCTCCACCCTCTTTCCCTCGGCTCTCTCAAGGTCCTCACCCTCCCTACCCCTCTCCCTCTCTCGGGTCTCTCTCTCACTCCTCTTATCTCCTCCCTCTACCCTTAGCCCTCACCACCTTCTACCCTCTGCCCTTAACCCTCTACTCTTTATCTCTCTCCACTCCTCCCTCTCTGGGCTGGATCCTCTCTCTCTCCCTCTACCCATGACCCCTAAACCCTTTGCCTTAAACCCTCTCTCTCTAGTCTCCCAGGTGTCTCCCTCCTACCCTCTCTCCTCTCTCGGGTCTCTCTCTCTCCTCCTCTCATCTCTCTCCCTCTGCGCTAACCATAGGCCAAGCCCTTAGCCCTTAGGCCACCTCTGCCCTCTACCCTCTCTCTCTCTCTCTCTCCTCTCTCTCTCTCTCTCTCTCTCTCTCTCTCTCTCTCTCTCTCTCTCTCAGGAGTCTCTCCTCCCTACCCCCTCTCCTCTCTGCGTCCTCTCTACCTATCTCTCCCTACTCCTCACTATATTATACCTTAAAACCCCTAAACCCTAAACCCTTAACCCTAAGCCGCCCAAACCCTCTACCCTCTACCCTTAACCCTTTCACCCTCTCTCTCTCTGAATTCTATATGTCCTAGCACCACTCCCTCTCTCAGGTATCTCTCTCTCCCCTTCCTCCCCTCTTCCCCTCTCTCTCTCTCTCTCTCCACTCTACTCTTAGCCCTCTACCCTTAACCCTTAAATCCTTAAATCCTCTACCCTCTATCTCTCTCTCACTCCCTCTCTCTCTCTCAAGACTCTTCCTCCTACCCCCTCTCCCTCTCTCAAGTCTCTTTCATTCACTCCCTCTATCTCTCTCCCCTCTACCTTTAACCCTAAACCCTTAACCCTTAAACTCTAAACCCTTAAACCCTCTACCCTCTACGCTTAACCCACTACCCTCTATCTCTCTCCCACTCCCTCCCTCTCTCTCTCTCCAATGCCACCACCCTCTCCCTCTCTGGTTCTCTCTCTCTCTCACTCCCACTCCCTCTATCTCTCCCTCTACCTTTAACCCCTAAACCCTAAACCATTAACCTTGGCTCCTAAACCCTTAAACCCTCTACCCTCTATTCTTAACCCTCTATCTCTCTCCCACTCCCTCCCTCCCTCCTTCCCTCTCTCTCAAGTCTCAACCTCCTACCCCCTCTCCCTCTCTCAAGTCTCTCTCTCTCTTTCTCACTCTTATCTCCCTCCCCTCTACCATTAACCCTCTACCCTCTATCTCTCTCCCACTCCCTCCCTCTCTCTCTCTCTGAATCCCTCTATCTCTCTCCCCTCTACCTATTGGTTGTTTTTACTGTAACCAGGTTGGTCTTCTAATTTACCTATGGAATTACCAATTCCAATCAAGGGTAGCTCGAAGGACCTAGACAAACTGATGAGGATTTTAAAGACATTCTACACTTTGCACTCTACAAGACCCAGAAGGGTGATCCCTTAATGCGTTTACAACCTCTGCACCATTATCGTAAACAACATTAACAACAATAGATAATCTCATTAGCTCAACATAATAGCATAATACTGAATAGAATTGGTTGTTCATCAGTAATATCAACTATTTGGAGCATGAGATAACTACAACACATTCCACAGTGTAAAATAGTCATTGATTTGCAATTTGTAGCAAGTTCTAGGTAAAGACAAACAAAATACTGAACCATACAAAGTAGTACAACTTACATCAGTGCCATATATCCATTGAAGGATTCAAATTAATAAACATCTAAGGGTTTATGACAGATTTAACACATAACATATAAGATCCTTGAGAACATTGGTTTACAATTTCATCATGTATTCTAACCCAATACTACTTATCAAATCCTTATACATAACATATTCACCTACAATCCCATTCAAGCATTTTAATTAATTCCTTGAATTAAAGCCAAAACAGAAATCATACACACCACAAGAGTGAGATGAACGAGACAACCCTTGATGATCTTATTCAAAATTCAGATATGCATGTACAATGGAGAGACATGAGTTTGAATTAATAATTTCAATTCAAATGTCAGTACTGTCATAAAACATCAAATCCCCATGAATTCCAAACCTACTACATAATGACTCAAAACTTAAATTGCATTTTCCTTAAAACCATTGAACTTTACAATTTGCTCTGCAACTCTACCTAGACTCGACCAAAAAAAATCTAACTTGCTAACCTGTACTTTTGGCCTTGAAATCCTTCTTATCGAAAATGAAGGAGCAAAGAAGCATCGAGCCAGAAAGTACCTCTCATTTCACATGTTTTTCTTCACAAAACTATTGAGGACAACAGTTATACCTTCTTTATTTATCATCCTATGCCCTATTCATGCATCCTACAATTACAACAGTATCCATGGGGCCTCTTACACAAGCTATAGTAATCATAAAAAGTGTAAGAGCCCCTTTATATCATGTTTGGACTACAAAACCCTCAAAAATAGGGTAATCAGGTTGTATGCAAAAAAATGAAGCTTTCTAACTCAAATCAATGTCTTAAGCCCTCAAATCAGATTCAAATAAAATCTAACACATATCTTCATGACTTGGAATTGATTTCACATCAAAATATGGCTGCATGTGACCATACAATGTTGCATAACATGAAAAATATAGAAATTTTGAAGAAAAACACATATTTTCGAATGTCAAGAGCTTGTATTTTAAATCCTCAATCATCAACAACCATTACAATGATCACTTTATGCCTTTTAAAGGCCTTTACATGTCAACCACTGAACAACCACCTCTACGACTGACTTTTTAATCTTTTATGATCACATGAAACATAAAACACACTAATTTCAAGGTTGTTAACATCACTATTGAAATGTTCTAATTTTTTGACCTTTCAAACATTAAAAAGTACATCATTAAATTAATTATGTAATGGCATAAAAATTAAAAACATCATGAATTAATTATGTAACCACATAAGTCAAATATAATTCTATCAAGAAATTAATATCAAATAGATAATATAATGCTAAGCTCATACATTTCAATGTCATTGATCTTCTTCTTCATCCAACTCTTTGTTTGTATCATATGATCTAGATTCGACATGTAAGGATTGGTCATATCATCATCATCTTCATCGATATCAGTTTCAATAATGTCATCATCCACACTGGATATCATCTTCATGAACATTAACTCCTACATCATCATGATCTAGTTCCTCCTCTTTGACATCTTTGTCAGGGACATCATCAATTAATTGTTGATCTTGATCATCATCTACATCATCTTCTAGTTCTTCGATCTTCTTCTTCCACCACATTATACTTTACTGGCCTTCCTCTTGGATCATGTCTAACAACAAATGACCAACCCGGTTTACCTGGAACCTCTGAGTAAAATACCTGCTCACATTGGCTTGGAAGAACATAGGGCTCATTTCTAGCTCACTTGATGAACCTTGTATTAACTATGGTAAATCCATTATTATGTTCAATAACAGTTCTCTCAGGATCGTTTTCATTCAATCGTAACATGTACCATAGGATGTTGAACATAATTAATCTGAAGGACTTAAAGTCACACTCAAATATATCATCCAAAATCCCATAGTATCAATTTTTTGAGACTTCTAGATGTATGTTGCTTCTAGATGAAACATTAGTCACCTGAAAGACTGCATTTATACTAGAATCACAAGTTTTCTTCATGTGATCCAACATTTTGATTCAAAATTTATGACCATTGCACCACATAGCCTTGTGGTGTTTCACCTGCAATATGTCAAACATGTAAAAATTATTGCAATATCGTCAATTGATAAACATATTTATTCTTGGCCGAACGTATGCAAAGAAAATAATCTCAACATATATATACATCAATATAATTGAAAATAATTAAATAATATGGGTGATTAATATATTTATACGTACTTGTTTATCTCTTAAACCATATGCTAAATCAATTTCCCTTTGTGTAACATTGGAATCTCCATTACGATTAGCTTCTTTAACCAATGAAGCCACACCTTCCCATGTTAATGTGCAACCAAATTTTTGACATCGTTCAATCCATACTGTCATCCAATCAAGATTGTTTGTGACGTATAAATGTAGTGCATCCCATTCTCGACCAACTGTATCAAAAAAAAATGAAATTCACAAATGACGTATAATTAGTTAAATACCACAATATACGACCTTAATTTATAATTAATGTATATTGAAGATTAAAAATTAAATAAGTACAATATACATAAAAATCATATGTAAAATGTATTCCAATTAATCTCCATGACCATCTTATAATTACCTCTCACTTTCCTCAATCTACATTTCCCCATCAGGTACTCCCCTTTGAATTTGTTAATGGAGTTGGGATCCCAAATGCGATCTACATGGATCTTTGCTGCAAACTTAGGAAGATATTAACTAATGTACACCATGGTGTGGTATACCATATATGCCTCCACCATAGAACCCTCAGGATGTTCTCTTTGTTTAACCAAAGCCTTCAAAAATTTCAAGTGTCTCTCAACCATCCATATTGACCTTGTGTGTACAAGTCCACACAATTCAATCTCTTCAACTTGGTGTATGAGGTAGTGTTCTTGTGCATTGAAAAATGTCGAAGGTAGACACTTTTTCATTTCACACATTAGACGAGAAATTTTTCTCTTCCAATAATTTATATCTTCTTTATGGATTTCTTTAGATGACAACCATCTACAAGTGATTCAAGGCACAAATATATTAACGAGATTTAACAAAAACATACAGTATATTACATAACAAGTAAAACAAATGGCAATTATAAGATGTATAC
The DNA here is from genome assembly GCA_007258455.2 of Sequoia sempervirens. NCBI lineage: Eukaryota > Viridiplantae > Streptophyta > Pinopsida > Cupressales > Cupressaceae > Sequoia > Sequoia sempervirens. Next base: position 7,668 of record VDFB02296006.1, read on the forward strand.
AACAAATTGAACAAATATCGCTACTTACCTCATGTATTTTCTAAGATCATATATAATTTGCTTGACATTGTTGTCAAAGTTGTCTGGGAGAGATAGAAGTAGAACATACTACAACAATTATAAAATGATCTTTTCATTATTTTTCCAAAAGTAGTAAACATAATACACTAAAAATTACATGCATTATACAAGTGTATATAATATACCAGAATAATTACCTTAATGAAGGTATGACAATCATGTGTTTTCATCTCTGACCCAAATTCACCTTTATTTGTTATTCTATTGTTTATGTTCGCAGCAAATCCTGTGGGAAATCAAAAAATTTGTATGACTTCTTTTATAGCATTGCTTTGTTGCTCTATTAATAACCAAGGAAGGGCACTTATATTAATTTGGTCTCCATCGCTATTTAATTGAATAACATTTTTCATTACATGATTGGCTTCCTAAATATCACTACAAATTTTAACAATTTTTTCTTTGTCATGCCTTCCATCCAATATTTTTCATAACGTTTCTATTATATTCTTTCCGATATGCATTGTATCAAAAAATACACAATTTGTAGCTGCTCATAGTAGGACAACCTACTAAATTGTCTGGGATAACTTTTCAGTCCATGTGGAAGCCAGTCATTAATGCCTTGATGACCTTCATGAAGCATATAAATTAAACAAATTAACAACGACAATCATTGTCAATTACAGCATGAGTAAACACAACACAATATAAAAATATAAATTCAAAACATATCATATATGATAGATAAACAATTTGATCCAATGTATAACCATGACGACACTTATTATATTCCAACTTTCATAGGTGAGGATTTCTATGGAGGAAGTGTCTATACTCATCAAACACCTCGCTTCCCTAAACTTGTTGAACCATGAGACTTCATCTCTTGGACCAAATCTGACATCATTCAAATTTTCCCTTTGTTTGAAGATCTACAAGATCATATATATATAATTGGATTAAATATGTCAATTTTATAAGTAATTATATATAATGAATAGATTATTTTAAAAACATGCATGATATCTACTCTAACAAACAAATATTGTTAAAGTGAAGTCAACGCTATAACATACCAAAAAAATGTGTTAGCCCTGGGGCATCATAAATTTTCCATACAAACATTGCATGGAATTGAAATTGTCTTTGTCCTATTGGTCTAAAGACGCCATACATAGTGATATCATTCCATAACTTTAGTAACTCAACATAAAAGGCTCTAGATAGATACATTTATATCTTCAACTTGGTATCAAAGTTGGGAATGAAATACAAACATTACATAATTATTATAACCATTTTACTGCAATATATATAAAATTAATGTACATGACTATTGAATGAAAAAAATATAAGTCATTATGCAACAAATAAGACAAATGAGATGCTACTACGTTAAAGAAAATTGATGTAAACAAATACCTGGAACAATCATTGACAACATTAAGTGCTCCCTCTTTATTGACATACATGGAGGAATGTTATTGTTGATAACAAAAATAGGCCACACCGAATAAATAGATCTCAGCTCTCCAAATGGATTAACACCATCCGCTCCCAATGAAAGCCAAAGATTACGAGGTTTCCTCTTTAAAGTGTGACCATTTTTCCTCCATGTCCCTAAATGAAGAACCAGCCATAGGAATTCGAAGAATGTCATCTCCAATTCTATTTTGTCCATGGTAATCCATAGATTGCGCTAAGCTTTCGCACCTAAATAATCGTTGCATACGTGGAATAATGGTAATATAACGAAGAACCTTGTGGGACACCTTTTTTGTTAGTTGATCTGTTTGATATCTACTGATATGACATTTCGGGCATTCTATTACAAATTCTTGTTGTTTATGATATATAATATGATCATTGGGACATGCATCTATTGCTTGATACTTCATTCCAATATCTTTCATAATGCCAGATAAATCTCAGTATGAGCGAGGTAAAATATTTGATGGTGGTAACAAAAATTCACCAATGAATCTACAACAAAAAATAATTTGTTAATATAAAAAATATTAATGGTACATATTTCATCCTTTATTTACTAGTGATGAACTAACACCAATTAAAATAGATGAGAAAAGATGACATATATGACATACCTTAACATCCATGAGATTGCTATGTTTGATAAACCATTCATAACCTTCAAGTTCAATAGCAACAATACAACAGAGAGAAGAGTTGTTTGGGAGCCTTCATAAAGGGGTTCATATGCCTTCTCAAGTACAGGTAAATCATGAACATCATCAAAGTCATCTCAATCATCATGATCAGCTCTGCCACTAAATGTGTCATGGATCAATGTATTTGTACCTTCATCTTCAATTGTGTTTTCTAGCGCATGATCATCTTCTTCCATATGATCATTAAATTCATCTTTGATATTCACAGCTCCATGTTCATCTACTTGCAAAACCACATTCTCTGGGCCGTGATAATCCATATCATCTGCCCTAGGGCACCCCACCTTTATAATAATGATAGACACAAATAAACCATGATCATGATCAAGTGATTATATATATATATATATATATATATATATATATATATATATATATATATATATATAATGTTAAAACAATATAAACATTTACAAATTCAATCAATATAAACACATATAATGAACAAATTTACCAATGAATGATAATCATGCCCCCCTTCAACGTGACCATGCTTGCCTACAATGTTTCTCAGTTGTTGTGATTAAAAGTCGTCTCATCTTTAAGCCCTTGCAATTATTGCAAGGACAATAACATTTCCCATCACCCTTTCTTTTCAATCTAGCCCACAATCTATCAAGTGTCTCTTCATTTTGTTCTGGACTAATATTATCTGACATGAATTTTTCTTTACCAAGCTTGACTATTTAGATCTTCAAAAAATATCAAACTCACACTCCAATAATTTTTATTCATAGACAGTAACAAAATCTAATAATTTTGATATTTTACACCAAAAAATTTGGCATGCAACCACCCCTACAAAAGAGAAGATAGTATGAAGTTAATGACTCCAAAAACACTTTAAAATCTAATTCCAAAACTTATTAAATTTTGATTTTACTTATGATTTCCAACCATTAGACTCCTAAAATCATAATATTGAACTTGATCGCAAACTTCCTACAATGATGGAGGTAGCGAGCTAGTAAGAGCAAGTGACCCATTCCTAAGGAGCAACAAGTCAATCATCATTGCTAATGTCAATACGGATTTATCCTTTTAGTTAAAGATGCAATGTGTCACTTCTTATGATGAGCTTATCCCTAGGGCCCTCAACATTGAGAGAGCCCTAATCGCACAAGGAAGCACACACTAGTAGAATTTGGCAAATAAATGACTAGGTGACTAAAAATTTTAATCACAACAACTAAAAATGACTAAATTGTTAGAAACCAAGATCTGAAATGCAAGCCAAAAAATCCTTCCACAGAAGAGAAAAACAAAAAAGCAAGAGCTTTGCATGAAATGTGCAAATTGATATATTCGAAGTACAAAATATTACAAGAGATAATTTGCTTTATAAAAGCAAAGATGCATAAACCTAATCTTATCTTGAGCAACAAGATAGCTCAATAAGATAAGGATAAAACCTATAACTTAGGAATTAAATAAAGTCTAAGTAAACTTATGCAAATGTGTAATTAAATATTAATTACACCAACACCCCCCCATAAGTGCAACTTAGGGAGAAGTAGATTATTATGCAAATGAGTCCCGACAACAAGGCCTGATCAGATACTCATGTACAAATGAAAAGAGAGAGAAAACCCAGTGGGAAAAACCCCCCCTCAGAGAGATGAACTATTGCGAAGAAGCACTGGAAGAACTCTGAAGAAGTAACACTGGAACCCCAAATCCGGCAAGCAAGGAAAGATAATTTTGTCTACAACTAAAACCAAAAACGAAATCACAAATGTAACAGTAGACCCAATGCCAAGGAACACTGGAAACTCACATACTGGATCAACCCTAGAATATGTAAGCAATAGTAGATGAAAGGATGAATGGACCCATAATGATGAAAAATCTGGAAGTTGTGTCTCTCGAAGCCAATGCCAAACTGAAACTAAAATTGTTCATAAGACGAGTACCATCAAGATTCTGGAACATTAACCATTAAAATATGGCCTTCAAATGAGAAAGATCTTAACCAATGCGGATCAAGAACCTTAAAATCCCAACTGAAGTGTGAACTAAAGCAAACCAACGATGTGTCAAGCTAAGAAAGAAAGAAGCTAAGGGAAACAATAGGAAACCAGACAAACTCATGCAATTTATCACCAATTAATAGATGGATGCAAGAACCCCCCTTAATGGAACTTTATATCAGTTCGTTATTACAATACCCAATGATTGCAGGGGGAGAGAATGCAAAATTACAGAAACATAACTGAAAATGCAAACCTAGAGCACGAAACAAAAATCAATTCATGCATAAAATAAGTTACACATTTTTTTGTAAATGACCTCAGATCTGCATAGAGGCCAAAACCAGCTTTCCAACGCCGTGAAAATCATGAAAAACATATAAGCAAGTCAAAAGATATGCATCCTGGAGTGAAAATGGAAACATCTAACTTCTGAGGCTGAAAAAGGATCAAAAAAGAAAAACCAGAAAATAACACCTGTACCATTGTGTAGAGCATCGAAACAAATTTCCGACGATATCTCGTTTGCAAAAAAAGGACACCGTATGCCTAAAATATGCCCGTTTCCATGAAAGTTGTCCAAAAAGCTCTGATTTGGCCCCCAGAAGCCCTCAAGGGCTAAAAAAAATAAGGCCCCTGGTCGCCTGGGTGGACCAGGGGGCTGAAGTACAGGGGGCTACGGTGCGGCCCCTAGTCACCCATGTGACCAGGGCTGGCGGTTGGGTCATGTAGCAGAGCCCCTGGTTCTCAATAGAACCACAGCGGGGGCTTTGAGCAGTGGGGGCTGGACCCTGGGGCTCCTGGTTCTTAATATGACCACGGCGAGAGCCCGCAAGGGCTAAGAACTCAAAGTGGCAGATGAGTGCGGGAGGAGGGCGACAGTGGGCCGGCAGTGGCCGCCCGGTGGCCGCCAAGTGGCGATTTCCATTTGTGCGGGCCGCACAAACCCTGCGCCATTAAATTTGATTTTTTTTTAATTATTTTTTATTTTTTCTCAAAATTTGTGCCTCGGGAGTCGTGCCTAGGGCCGTACAGCCCTCGGGCTAAATTTTTTTGCTTCTCCGGACGATTGTGTCCAAATTGGACAAACTTTATATGGAAATAGGGGTTTTTGGGTGCTTTGAATCCAAAGGAGAGGTCCGTTTGGGCCCAAAGTGCTCCAAAAATTAGGCGAGCCCTAGATCTATCAGATAAATCACCGAGCTTGAAACCCTCGCAGATCTAGCAAACAATGATGAAAATAAATGAAATAAAAGTAATTTCTGACTTTTTCCAGCACTTTGAATCCAACGGAAAACCCCGATCTGATCCAAGACACTGCATAATGATGCTCAAGGAATGAAACCCTCGAGGGACCTCGAACGAGCTCTACACTGTGTTCCTCCAAAAAAGATGAGAAGGGGCTGCAAATCGAGGCTTTGATACCATGTTAGAAACCAAGATTTGAAATGCAACTCAACTATAAATGAGTATATAAATTACTACTTTGGTCATTGATTAAAAATTATTTAGTCACACAAATAAAAATGACTAAATAGTTAGTCATTTATTTAGTCACAATCCATTTGAATAAATCATTTAAGGAATCAAGAATATATAGCCTGCCAAAATACTCTAAAACTTTAATAAACATACCCTAAAACTTTTTTCAAAATCTTATTTTCAGGCATAGCCCACCAGAATGGAGTTTTCATTTTAATAAACATACTCTAAAACCTTTGTCAAAACATTATTTTCAAGCATAGACCGCCAAAATGGAGAAGTGTTTCAGTAAAGAATGACAGAGAACGGTGAGGAGATGTGAGTGAAAGGAGGCATAGGATTCATTGATGCTTATCTCATTCCTGCTCTGCTCAACAAATCTTACATTGTTCCCGCTACTATTTGTAATCTAGGTATTTACTTGACACATATTCGCATAATCTCAAATTCCTTTAGAGGCTTTTGAAGTATCAATGTATCCTATATAGGGTTTAGAATGATTTCTTTTAATTAAAAAAATAAATAAATGATGTATTTCCCTATAATTAGATAATGTGAAGATCTCCTAAATCTGCCCCAACACACTATCCTCATTGGCATTGTATTCATTACTCCAGCTACTAGGGTTTTGCATGTGATATCTTTAATATCTTCATGACCGTGGATTTTAAATAGATCTCAATCTTTGCTTTAATCCTTTTCATGGTAACCTTTGAGTTCCATAATCCACCTTCAATCTCTTCTAAGAACATTGTCTTAAGCTAGACTGCATAGTATGCATATAAAGCAAGTCCTTCATACCTGCCATTGTTCCAAACCATCACTTACTGCCTTGCTTAAAATGTTGCCTCCATAAGCACAATAGCATGTTTTAAAATCATGGTTGCCAGTGATTGACCATTAAAGTCACCACTTTCATCAAGATACAATGAGATTTTTGTCTTTAAACTCAAGGCATTATGCAAGATAACATTATGAATTGTTTGTTCTGTACGATTTGATTTTTTTGCACATTTACTGCTTTGATAACTTCCTTTAAGACTGGGTATTGCACCCTCAGCTACAATCTTAAACAACTCACTCATTATCACTTGAAGATTCCTTTCATGAGTATCCTTCTATAAAATCAAACTATGCCCTATAGACTGCCTACTTACTACAGGGGACTCATTGTTTCATGGTATTGTAGATCTTAAGATCCTTCAACCTTATTGACACTACTTCATAGTCCACAACGTATTATTCACTATTCTCCCATCTTTGATGAGTCTCAAAACACTGCTCAAACATGCAATCCACTACCTCCATTATACATTAATGGCTAAGAAGAAACATTGAACCTATGATTACCACTGTTACTTCATTTAGACAGTCATTCCCTGATTGCATTTGCCTTGTCTAACACTACCAAAAGCATTTGAAAAACCCTTAAGGTCAGCAAGGGGGTAAGGAAACTCACTGTTAAAATCTCCACTTTACTATGCAAGGTTTGAGCTTTATTATCTTGTCACTGCTCAGCCTCTTTTTGACTGTCACATCTCAAGTGACTGTCATTCTTCTTACTGTAGATTGCATTTACAAATGTCACTAAGCTACATAGTGTGCTTGTTATTGGCTACAATCTTTAAATTGCAAGGTTTTGTTATTAGCTACAATGTCTCAATCTTCGTATTGCAACCTCACTAATCCGCTAGAGTTATTGTTTATGTTTCTACGAGGCCTAGGGTTTGTACCCTAATCATGCTCTTACCAATGCTTCGGTATTAAAAACAACCTTAAATCTTGGGTCTAAAATTAGTTGTCTTGACAAAGTTGTGGTATGATCTTGGATTGTATCCTAGAGTGTGTGGGAAGCTTGTGTTTGATCATTAAGGTATGTAAACCTGATCAGGGAAATGTATCCTATATAGCATGGGTCTTTCTTTAATACTTTCCATAATGGTTATTAGCAGATCACATTATTATAGTTTGTGGTAACCCAAGATTGCATTCAAGTATGTAACAAACTTGGTTTGTAGTTTAAGCTATACACTTTTAAGTAACATTCATAAGGTTTAGAAAATCTTGATCACTCTCTAGAATAGCCCATTAAACATGGGTTGTGCTTGAATGCACTACATAATTGATATAACACAACCACTATGCATATCAACCAGAGTTATAGGCTCTTTATTGCAGCAAGAGGTAATCACTCTTCGATCATGCTATAATTACATCCTAACCTGTTAAACTTGAGACAACCTGAATGCACCCAATGATGATTGACACCTACATTATACAACCTGAATTAACTACATTATATGAGTGCCTCCATTTCTATCACAACATAGCCACATTAAACTTGGGTCACACATGAATGCATCATATATTTGTTATAGAACAATTGTGCCACATGACCAATAGAGTTATGGATCACATAATTACAATCACAAGAATTTGTTCCTTGGTTGTGATCTTATGGTGATTCCACACAACAAAATTTGGACATGAAATTCTCAAAACCCTAAACATCTAAAAATGAAATTTGATGAGATGTTTTAAAATATGATTTTCAAACCTGGAACTACAAATGACTTCACAACTGAATTCTGCAAAAAGATAATAACTACCCTCAACCTGGCGATATCTTTTCTTGAATTTTTTCTAAATTTTCTAAGAAAATCATCCTTATTTCTCCACAAACTATCTCAAGTAGAGCAAAACATTGTCGCAATAAATCAACGAACTCACTTTTCTTTATGTCGTCCACAATTTGATTTTTTTCTTATTTTTCATGTTTGTCAAAATTTCAACGAAATTGATAGTCAAAATTTTGACAAAACCCAGGTTTGTCAAAATTTCGACAAACGTCGAGGATAAACTTTTAAAAATTTGAAAATTACACATCAAATTTTACAAGCACCCGACGATACATCAAATTATACATATTTTGTCAGACATTTTCATCGGATTTTGCAGTCAAATGAGTTAGTGCCTCCATCAAATTCTTCATATTCACAAAACCAATCTCTATTAAAGGTCATATGGAAAGATGCACTTGAGTCAATTAACCATGCATCATTACCTACACGAGTTGCCAAAGTTGCAAGCAATGTGTCGCCATCTTCCTTCTCAGACTAAGAATCATAATCAAATTTCTTCTTTTCTTCTTTACATTCGGGTAAAAGAACAAATTTGTCTCACACTTTCAACCAACTTATCAGCACAACTGAATTTGAGTATTTCTAACTAAAAATCAATTTTGTTCAAACATATGGTCTAGTAAAATTCATTTTAGCTAATTTAGATACTTCCACAACTTTTTCAACTAAAATTGTTGGCTAAAAATATATGGAGCACCACTTTGAGGAGGAATCTGCAAATTAATAAAACTAGGGGGTCGGATTTTCCATCTCCAGGGAAAAATATTATCATCTCCTATAAAAAAATTCCTAATTCACCTTTGGGGGCTTCTACTCTAACGTAATGTTCTTGTTTTGATAATTCAAAAGTAGGGGAAGGTTTTTTACTAATAAACTGAGATTAAAAATTATTCCATTGCAAATCTTTTCCCTTATTTAAACATCGAACCTCTAAATTCTCATATGGACCTCCCGGAATTACTTCTAGGGCCTGTCTAATTATTTTTATAGATTCTTTCATTTCCCCGATTTGAAGCAAATAACGAGCTAACAAATCTCCTTCTTTTTTCCATTGGATTTCCCAATCCAATTCATCGTAACATTCATAATGATCCACTTTACGAAGATCCCATTGGATTCTGAAAGCTCATAGCATGGGTCCTGATAAACTCTAATTTATTGCTTCTTCTCTACTAATAATGCCTACTCCCTCCACTCGTTTCAAAAAGATAGGATTGCCTGTAATAAGCCTTTCATATTATGTCACTTTTGGAAAGAAATAATAACAAAAATCTAAGTATTTATCTATCCAACCGTAGGGTAAATCTATAACTACTCCAATATGGAAATAATTATGCATCATTTGCATGCATGTGGTAGCTTCAAATAAATCATATATCATTTCCCTCTCTCTTAAAATATAAAAGAAAGGAGTTTGCGCACCAATATCAGCCATGAAAGGTCCAAGCCATAACAAATGAGAAGTTATACGACTTAACTCTAGCATAATCACTCTAATATAGCTAGCCCTTTGAGGTATTTAAATATTTTCCAATTTTTCTAGCACATTAACTGTTATCGCCTCTGTGAACATAGTAGCTAAATAATCCCATCGTGTCCAATTTACCAAAAAAATAAAATTATTTGAAAAACTTGAAGTTAATAATTCGTACTAATGTAAATAACATTTTTTTAAAAATATTAAAATGCCCTTTTGTAGATCCATAAGTGTAGTTTTAAAAAATGCATTTATTTTAAAAGTTTAATTATTATTTATATTTTATTTTTATGTTTACTAAAAGTAGGTTATCAACATAAAATATCAGGTTCATTACCATGCCAAGGAAAAATACTAAAACTTATTAAAAAAAATAGAAAAAAATATGATGCACTAGATAAAAGAATCTATTTCAAGATGGTATAATTTTTTTTCCATTTTAGATAAATATTTAATATGAAAGTTGACTTCCCATGGAAGCAATTGTTTTTTGATTCACACGCATGTTAATATTTATTTAAAAATATATATTTATCAAAATTGGAAAAAAATATATCCATGCACTAAAGTTTCAAGTTATAAATACACACAAAAAAATTGAAAGAAAAAAAAATTACTATAAAAAGTTTGACGTCTCATGCAACTTCATTTTTCAACATTTTATTAGCAACTAAATTAAAATGTTAATTTATTAAAAACTAGTTTAAAATATTTTTTTAATTTTTAAAAAAAATTACAAACATAAAATATACTAAAAATATATATATTTTACTAGTTTACATCATTTCAAAATTTAAAACATATATACCACTTTTTAGTGATTGAAGTTTAAAAGTTGGATTAGTGTTGGCCATTTCATTTATAAAGTGTGACACAGCTTTGTGCTTTTACCCATTCCTTACAAACATGTCTAGACTTACTGCAGTTCCATCAAATAACTTTGGACTTTCCAGGAGATTTAGATCTCCCTCTGGACTTGGATTTGTCACACTTCTCATTTTTCTTGCCTTTTTCCTTAGGTCTTCCATGAACATTTAGGGCCTCCTTGGAAGTGATGGATACCTTCCTCCTCATCTCTTCAGAAAGCAAAGAAACCACCACATCTTCAATCTTCAATATAACAAAAGTACTCCCAATAGCCATAACAAGAGAATTCCACGAATCAGGTAAAGAACAAAGCAGGATCGAACATTTCTCCTCCTCATCCATTTTGACAACAACTAATGCCAATTGAGCCACCAACATATTGAATGCTTCCAGGTGGTCTGTGATTCATCCACCCTCTTCCATTTTTAAGGAATACAACTTTTCCTCAAGAAAATCTTGTTCACTAAAGATTCAACCTGATACATCTCACCAAGATTTTTCCATAGTTTCTGTGCAAAGGTCTCCTCATGGACATTAATTAAAACAGAGTCTTCCAAATACAATCTGATTAGACCCTTGGTTTTATGGTCCATAACATCATATTGAGCAGCTTAAGTAGGATCTGTAGGCTTTGAAACATTCTCATCAACAACATCCCACAGATCTTGATCTATCAACAGATCCTCCGTCTTTAACTTCCACATCTCAAAATTATTTTTAGAGAATTTCTCCACCTCTATTCTCCCTAATGAACTTGCCATCTAAAAATTTATGCAACAAGATCACAAAGTGTCTTCTACACAAGCTCCCACTCAAATCTGGATTAGTTCAAAAAACCCAACAACCCATAACTAAAACCAAAGGTGATTAAGCTCCAATACCACTTGTAAGGAAGCTAAGGTAGTAGAACAACTTCCTACACTAATCTTAAGAGGAGGATAATGCAAAAATTTATAGATCTTTAACAATTACAGAAACTTAAACAAAATAAACATAAATATCATGCATACCACAACACAGTGATTTACGTGGGGAAAACCCTTTCGGGAGAAAAACCCCACACTCCAAAATCCACCCAATATATTATTCAGAAATCACAAAGATTATAATATACTTGTAGAGCAAGCTTCTCATAGGAGTATTGCCACTCAAAGATCAAGAGACAACACGATCGCTATCAGACTCTCAGAATACATCACTGTCTCTCTACCGCAACCATAATACAACACCCTCATAAAATAGGGTTACATTCTAGGGCAAGACAGGCCAACAAAATATCCATCATTAGATCTAAAACCTAATAATGAATGGTCCAGATTTACAATATATCATTATTTAATGTATGTCGGCCATTTTAGGAGTTTCCTAAAAAAGCTAACATGGTCACATTTTTCTCTTTGTTGCCATTGTATACACCTATTCGTGTTATATATATATATATACACACCCTATCAACAATAAATCATATATAATTGCAAGGTTGAGACACATTTTTCCAACAATTATCATACTTATATTTGCACGTGCTTCTTCACAATTTCACATACACTCACTGCTAAGCTCTCTGAACTAATCCTTACCACATTTCATTATCAAAAGAAATTTTGCAAATTCTTAAATTCACACATTATGTTCTCAAAATATTTAATATATATCCATACCTCTTTTCAATAGCTTTGATCTTCTATTTGTATCTTCCACAAGCTCCAAAAAATTTCTCCTTGTCAGCCAAGATAAAACAAATGACATGATTTGTGCATCAACCATAGAAGTTCGGCTCCAAAATATTTGTGAAAACTCATGCAATTCAAACCAATAGGTAGACAGGACCTAATTTGTCATAGAATACATTTTCAAAGTGGCGTACACTTCCAAACATCTGGTGCAATCATCTCAACATATCAAGTTGGGTCGACAAACACTTATCCTTCTTCATATTAGCTCCAAACCAAGAGTAGTACTGAAGACACAAAACTATCATCACATGGATCATGAAAAGAACACACTATACCTTGCCAAACATTCTTGTACACTCCTTCTATCAATTCAGATAATTTCATGTTGGCATAAACACTTAGTAAGTATCGAGATATCAACTTTAGACAAACTACGATTCAGAAGAAGATCAAGTATTAACTTGTGGATCTTCTAGAGGACATGTTGAGACCCAACTATGCTTCCCATAACCTCTTTGCATAGATTTAGGTAATTACTTGTTGGCACAAGTCATTAGATCTTTAACAAACCAATCTCCCATGATACTAGAACACAAACAACACACTATCATCTATAGAATTACCAATGGTGCACCAAACCATATGAAACTTGATTTAAGCATGCACATAAACGTCATGAATATAAATCCAAAACTGCAAGGAAAAATAGGATGATGCGATGAAGTGTGGAGACTTTCTATCCTCCCTTAGGCAACCACTTAACTTGTTCTTACTCGATTAACACTGGAAAGCTTTGCAATAACACTTATGCTTTGAAACATGGAACATACATACCTTATAGTTGTTCTGAACTATCCTTTGAACTACAAGGTCACATCTTCATCAACAGAGAAATGTGGAGCATTTGACTAAGCAATTGTGATGAAAATCTTTGTGCCTTAGATATTTTGGAGACAAACATTTCTCTTCATTCCCTATGTGAATTATTTCATCAGGAAGTAACAATACACCAATCAAACCATATTGACAAGTGACATCCAACCATAAACTTCAGAAGATAAGGTACAACAGTGTAAAAAAGACAACACTACAACCCGTCAGCACAACTTCATCAAGGACAATATACAAGTGCATGCAGTAGTAACATAAGTTGACATCAATGACAACACAGTAACAACACATTTTCCAACAATCTCCCCCTTTGTCATTGATGGAGCCTCTAGCCATCTTCATTTTCTCCTTGGAGCCTTATGAGTTGTTAGTTTGATCCAATGATGCAAGATAAATAAAACCCGTGTCTTTGTTTTAATACTATGGACTCTTAATAAAATTATACATGGCCTTGAAAGGTAATGCAAATCATTTCAAGTGGCCCCCAATAGTGCATTCAAGTCTAGGAATGCATAGTTTTCATTCCTAAATAAAAAATAAATTATCACAATAGTAATCAAAAAGTAATATAATCAAAATTATATGCTTACAAAAAATACTAATAAAGTGAAAAACGTGCATTGAATATACTTGTAACAATTACCTATACACCTGTAGTAGAGTCTTAAATATTCTTCACTAGATTTAACCATGTAGATTTTAAAATGTACAAGCAATTAATTTACATTCATGGATGTTTAAATCTCCTTTTAGTTCTTAGTAGGATCATAGAATTAGTATTTTAATCATTTAGATTAAAATAAAACTACTAAAAGGTCTACCAAGTAACACATCATTTTTTCTAGTCAATGGCACTATTTCTTGCTCTAACCATCTTCATTTTCTCCATGGAACCCTGCTAGCCATTGATGCAATTTGATTTGACGGTGTAGGAATGACATGCCTTTGCTTTAAGAATTTGAGCTCTTAATAAAATTATGCATAGTCTTAAAAGACAATGTAAATCCTCTCATGTGGGCCCCAACATTACATACAAGTCTAAGAATACACAAAATTCATTCCCAAATAATCAAAATTTAGTAGAATGGTAGTCAAAACAATAATATAATCAAACACATATGCTTCTAGAAAATACTATTAAAGTGAGAAACACATATTGACTATACTTGTAGCAATTATTTCTACATCTTTAATAGATTATTAAATATATCTTCACTTGATTTTAACCTTACAAATTTTAACATGCAAAGGCAATCAATTTATGTATGTTGACATTTAAATTTCACTTTAAATTCCTACACAAGACATAGAATTAATGTTTTAATCATTTAGATGAAAATAAAACTACCATGGACCTCGCAAACTACCACATCACCTTTTCAAGACAATCGCACTTCTCTTTCACCACTATCTTCATCATAAATGTTACAAATCCTTTATGACAACATATTCTCTTACACATGCCATTCCAAAGTGTGCTAGTGTTTTTTTCCAATATTCATTTGGAGTTGTCAATGCACATTAAGACTTAGACGGATATGTTAAAACACAATATTAAACTTGAAATCCAAATAGTCAAATGTTGAATCCCGCCTACAACTCTAAAAAAACCTCAATCATAAAATTAACCACCTTAAAATATCTACTTTTAAATTATTTATTACCCCAAATGTTAGATTATAATTTTCTCTCTTTCCAAATCTAAGCACTATACACCCTATCTATCCATCCATATAATTATTATTATTATATTTTCTTCCATTAAAAAACAGCTCAAGAGTCATATCTATCCTCTTTATACTAGACCAATAATTCCAAAATATATAGAAAAGTGTGTTGTACAAACATATGAGCAGTTCTCCACAAAATATAATTCCACGTACCTTTCAAGAAAGATATTTTTATAAAATGTAAGGTGATTGATAGTTACGACCACCATTTTATTCCACTTGACTTATGTTAAAAAGTAAAGGCATGGGCACTTTGCTTATTAAAATAATAATAATAATAATACATGTGCACTTTGGAATTCTCATTATAATATTAATGGATAAGGATGCAATCTGTCATTGTCCATTGAAATCATCTACCACTAGTTATTTGCTCGAAAATAAGGCCATGAAATATGTGATAAGAGCTTTGACAAGTTATCATTTTAAACATATTTCTCTTTAAGTAATCACAAACATGCTGCAAAGTTTTTGTTTAGATTGGTATTTGATTGCATTTGTATATAGATTGGATTAAGATACTTGTGCTTTGAGTAATAAATTATGACATTTTCAATTATTTTTTTTAGATTTTAGAGATTTGAGTTATTTATTATAATGGTTTAAAGTTAATAATTAGTTTTTAATGATGAAGATAATCTTGGTGTGATTTCAAGTATCTTTGAGAATTTACAAAAAAATAAGAGTAGATGAAGAAACAAAGTAGAGGAAGGGCCCAGTTACCACCCATGTTCTAATAGTTGTTTACTCCTTGCTCACCTTAACCCACAAATAACTTTTGCCTTTTAATTACTATTTTTTTTAAAAGTCTATTAACATTTTGCAAAAGCACCAATACATGTTCACATATGAATGTGTAGTTGACCAATATATGTAACTAACTACACATAATTGCATGTACAATATAAAACAAGTTGCTCATAAATACCCACTTTTTACATTTTTTAATAATCTTTTATGTGTACAATTACCCCCACTTGCAAAGGGTGCAAAACTCAATACATATTATATTCACACATCTATATAGAGAGTTATTAGTGCTTGATTTGCCATAATGAGAAGCTCCTATGAACTTTATGGTTTGTCAAATGCGCAATCTCCCACACCTACTCTCACATGTACATGTATTAACTCCATTCAATATAGGTACTTGCACAAACAATAAATGGTGTAAGGCTCCCCTAATAAACATCAGACCAAATATAATACATAATCCAATCATTTCAACATACAAATCATACATAAAATGACAACTACAAATTCAAATGATTGAATCATCCCCAAACAAATTCAAATTTGAAACATAACAACCAAAATCAATGCATTCAATTATCATATTTGAATTATTCTATAAGAGGGAAAGTAGCTAGCGTCGATCTCACTTATTCTTGTCTACTAATATCCTTTGTACATTACAGAGCATTGACAAACCTCCTCTGCACATTCCTCAAATATCCTCGCATCTGCAAGTTGGTACACCCTAATTTGAAAGTTCTATTCATGAAGTGTCTATTTAAACGTTCTAAAATGAGGGTCCATTTTTCTAATGGGTTAATTATTAAAAACCCTCTTTATAAATTTAGGAATTTGTCTTTATTTATGTCTTTTTGGTTAATTCATAGAATCGCCCTTTATATTCATGAAATTGTGTATATATTTGTGATGTTTCGCTTACAACTGAAGTGAACACCTCAACTTACATTTTCATTATATATATATATATATCGATGGTTTGTTTTTTAATTGTATGCCACATTTTCTTGGTGGTTTTTCAATTCTAACAAATGTTTGAAATTCAAGGTTATCCTTTTTTACATGCTTCATTTAAAAAAACCATTGTTTATGTTCATGACATTGTATGTATTTGTGCACTTTCAAGTGTTAAGTGGACACCATAAGCTTCAAATTTTATATTGTTATACTCTCCAAAATTGTGCTCATCTTACTCGTGTTCGGCTTTGGAAGTGTACGCCACAACATACATTTTCATCGTGTTAGAATATATGTGTATATATATGTATATTAATATATATGTCTATGTATGTGTGTGTATATATATTATGCACATACATATACATACATACATATAAATACATATACATACATACACATACATACATATATATGTATATAACTATATAG
This sequence comes from Sequoia sempervirens, assembly GCA_007258455.2. Classification (NCBI taxonomy): domain Eukaryota; kingdom Viridiplantae; phylum Streptophyta; class Pinopsida; order Cupressales; family Cupressaceae; genus Sequoia; species Sequoia sempervirens. Next base: position 24,758 of record VDFB02296006.1, read on the forward strand.
TCATGAAACTGTATACATATCTTTGAAGTTTCAATTGCCAACTAAACACAGTAGCATACATCTTCATTTTTTTTATATTCGTCTAAGTTGTATTTAAATTACTCTCATTTTTCTTTCTAAGTGAACACAGTAGCATACATTTTCTATATTTGTGTTAATATTTGTCTATTTTTTATCCAGGTGGATCTCAAAACCCTAAAAAAATCAACTATTCCAATTGCCCTTGAAATCAGCATCATGTCGAAGTGCTCGAGAAACTAGACTCAATGCAACTAGAATGTATGAAAAAGGAGTTTGTACGCCAAATTTATGGTCAGTCAATGTTTGGTCAAACTGGTACCTAAGGCCAGTCAAAAAGGCAAAAATTTGACCAACTCAGAATCGGCGTCAAATCGAAGAGCTCGTTGATATGATTACAATGTTACTCGTTTCGCCGAAATTTGAGTTTGTACATGGAAGTTATCGTGAGTCAAAGTTGGCGGGCCCTAGGGTTGACCAAGCCATACAGATGATGACATTAGCATGATGTCAACATGTTGACATAGTAGGACCATATTGTACAGTCATGAGCTGGACCAATTAGGTGTTGACATGTGGCATCCGTATAGAGGACGTGTACACTGACGTGGCACAACTAACGTGGCAAGGTGGCATGTTGGATGGTGACGTGTCATCCATGTGTCTGGTGATTGGTCTTTGACAATGAATTAATGAGTGCCACGTGGCCCTATCACCGGGCCCCATGTGGCACCCTCTCTTTCTCTCCTCTGGGCGCAAATTTCTTTTGTTTGTTTTATTTACTAAAAATTTTAATGGGGGCCATACAGATGATGACATTAGCATGATGTCAACATGTTGCCACAGTACGACCATATCGTACAGTCATGCGCTGGACCAATTAGGTGTTGACATGTGGCATCCGTATAGAGGACATGTACACTGACATGGCACAACTAACGTGCCAAGGTGGCATGTTGGATGGTGACGTGTCATCCATGTGTCTGGGGATTGGTCTTTGACAATGAATTAATGAGTGCCACGTGGCCCTATCACCGGGCCCCACGTGGCACCCTCTCTCTCTCCTCTGGGCGCAGATTTCTTTCGTTTGTTTTATTTACTAGAAATTTTAATGGGGCTCGAACCCTCAACCACCACATTGCAAACCGCTGCTCCCGCCGTTACACTCGCGGATGTTGCTTTTGCTATCATTGGCGATGGGTTGGTTTTGATATTTTAAAGTTTTCAAACAGTTTTTAAAACAAGACAGCGGGGAGGTTGTAACCCGCATCCTCCCTGCTCCCAATACTTATCCTCACTGCCACCCCATTTGGCCTTTACTAAACATATAAGCGATCAATTTTATATGACTATTAGTGAAGCCCGAGTTTTAAACTAAATAACCATTCATGGTTATTAGTTAGGCTTCAAAATGAAATAAGACAAAAAAACCGAAAGAAACCATGTAGCCCGAGAATGAAAAAAAAAAGGTTAAGGGATTTAAAACAAAAAGGATATGGTTTTTTTAAGGGGGAGATTATTGTTTTTTTTTGGGTAAATAAGGGAGATTAGTTTAATCTCACCTTAAAAGGGGAAAAAGGTCAAATTTATGGTTTCAACCAAATGGGCCAATTTCAAGTATAAAAGGAGGATGCAAGGAAGGCATTAAGCCTCCATTTTTTATCCAATTCATCCAAGAATCAAGCATCCAATTCAGATCAAAGCATTCAGAGTATGCTTTCGAGTTAATCATTTAGAATCTAAGTGAGGATATTTTATAGGATGACCTAAGAGGAGAATTGTGATTTTGAGACTCTGTGCAGATACGCCAGAAGACTGTAGAATTTACACTTGAAGGAGTATTGTACAAAGTCCAAATTGAAGACTCCTCTCTTGCAAGGTTGGAGATCCAGCGTCAGGTATAACCAGAGTGTTTTTGATACTTGAATTTATTCTAGAATGGTGAATTTAGTATCATCTGAATTGTGTTCAGTATAATTTTGTAAATGAGGAAAAATACCTTTGTAAATGCTAGTTCGCTTTTAGTTAATGCATTTGTTGTTATTATTGGAAGCACTTGTTCAATGTGGATTTAGGAAGTGATTGCAGGGCTTGAAACTTCCTGGTAGTTACAACTTTGTATATGCAGTTAGAAGACCAGATGTTGTAAGCAATTTGCAGGTGACAACATTAATGGCAATTGATCACGCTTATTGAGCAGATTCAGAGACGTAGCCCAAAGAGGTGAACTATGTAATCAAATGTGTCTATGATCTTTTGGTTTGTTCTTGATGATGGCTTATGTTTAAATTTCACAAATAAACTAATCAATGAGCTTAGTAGATTGATAGATTGAGTTTGCATATTGGATTCAAACCATTAATTAAAGATCTTGGCACATATTTGGATTCAAGTCAGTTAAGCAATTGTTTTCAAATCTGATAAATGAAGCTTAGTTGAGTAAGTACACTCTAGAGTTTTTTAGATAAAGTCCATTGCATATAGAATACAACAACATACATATATGACAAAATTTGTAACATATTAGTGACAAATGGCCTACCAAATAACAAAGCTCCATACATTTATTTAAACATATAATTAAAAAATCTAATATAATCCACAACCCTTATAACTTAATGGTTTTATCTAAAACCCGCATTTTAATTCATGAAACTATCTGATTAGGGGATAATTTTATATAATTTTTTGATTGGTTTTATCATTTCTCATCATGCATCACTCTTGGTTGGTTGATGTCTCCATCATATGATATATCTATCAGATACTCTCCATGGTTTTAGGTAATGCCAACCTATCATTCCTCCTTTCATTTTGGACACAATGGTACTTGTGAACCTTTTTTCCCCAATACTCCTATCCTTCTTGCATCATTGTGCAAACTGTCTAGGGTTTCATTATCATCACCCTATTGAATTTATGCAATGATATGTAATCACATGGGTTGTATAATCATATAGTTTAATTATAAAAATCTTTGTTTCCATTCAACAACAAAGCCTCTTTATTCAACACAACAACATACATATTCATCTATATATATATGCTCATCTACCCAAGAATATGTTAATTTGTCTTTTTTTTTTTACAAAGGGTACATATTACCTTTTAGTCATATGGTTTTTTGATCTTGTATATTTTTATTTATGTTATTGTCAGACATATTTATGCTTTTCTGACAAGTATAGTATGTTTTAATTTTATTTTTTATATGCAACCATTAATAGTGGTACTAGTATTGCTATTGTTTGCTTTACATGTAGGTCCATTGAAAATCATGACATGAAGTAAGAAGGGAAAGAGATCAACTAGAAGGCACAAAATTAGAGAGACTCGTGGAGTCAAGTTCACTTCTCCACAATCGATTAAGGAAGACACAACAATACCCAACCAACAAGATTTTGTTTCAAAATGTGCAGACCACAAAACACATGATTCAGGATTGAAACCAACTATTCAAAATAGTCAATCAGGTTTGGAACCCTTTGTTCACACTAGTCAATCAACTAGCGTGCACTTGGGGTCCTCAAAACTCTCCACAACTCATTGGTCTCTTTGTGATATGCAAAGTGTAGTAAAAAAATCGCAAAGATAACCGTATGTCCATTAGGGTTGCAACAATGAAGTGGGGAATCATGCCTTGTAGTTTGAGGGCATGAGTAAATGGAGTTACCAACATGAAAAGGAAGGGTCCACGAACCATCTTATCTAAAGAGGAATAAGTTTAAGTTGTCCAATGCTACAAGGACAAGGCTGATATTGGCCATGGACTTCAATTTTATCAAATAAAATCTATTATGGCCCAAATGATTGAATCAAGGCCTAACCCATTCATAGATGGGATGCTAGGGAGGTCATGGTGGGTTGGTTTTTGATAAAGGCATCCTTATTTGACAATTAGAACTATAGAAGGGGTGGACATGAATATAAAAAATATATTATGGCACTCCATTGTCTCATCCTTTTATGACAACTTGGAGAAGTTGCACAACGAGCACCACTATGGGTCTAGCAAATTATGAAATTATGATAAAAAAAGGTGTACATATTGGTATAAACTATGACATGTGAGTAATTTCAAGGATGGGGTAAATATGTGTACCACACTTAATCTCCTAAAGTAGAGAGTGTGTCACAATTTTAGCTTGTGTTAGTGCAATAGGAAGCAATATACCTGGTTTTTACTTGTTTAAATCAAAAATAAAAAGGAAAAGCTACATTGCTAATTGTGATCCAAGGGCATGCATGACATCCCAAGAACATGTTCAGATGACTAAATTATTATTTTTCAATTGGATCCAACACTTTTTTGCATCAATCCTTGGTGGGGTTTAGCCTACAAACAAAGCTCTTCTTATCTTCAATGGCCATGGCAGCCACACGACCTTCAAGATGATAGAAGAAGCAAGACGCATAGGCATTGACTTGCTCATACTCCTTGCACATACCAACCACAAGTTGCAACCCCTAGATGTTAGTATCTTCTCTCCCTTCAAAAATTACTTTAAACAAAAAAGGACAGTATGGATGTCTAACCACCCCCAAATTGAAATTGGAAGGGAAGAGTCAACAACTCTTGCTAATAAGACATTCACATGGGCATTGACTCCATGCAATATTATAAGTGGATTCTAAAGAATAGGAATTTTGCCATTGAATTAGAGTGCACTTTCCAAGGATATGAGGCCAAGTGAGGCGTTCACAGTTGTAGACAAAGGAAACACTATTGAAGCATAAAGTGATTCCATGACAATCAAAGATGATGCACAATTTATTGTAGCATAAAATGTCTTGAGGTTAGATAGTTTTAACAAGGATTAGATTGATGAGTTAGTGCCAACATTCAATGCAAAAAATGTCTCCATTTCAATGAAAAACTTAGAAGGACAATGCAATGCAAATCATGATATTGAATTGTAGGACACTGGAATCCTTGTTGTTCAAACAACCTGCAATGAGGTTGCATACGATGGAAAAGGTCTAATTTTACCTCACATACAAGCCAACCAGAGTGATTGAAAGAAGTAGCTTTAAACATCAGGGTGCACTTGAATTTCAATCAAGTGGATGAAGGTCTATCCATGCCATCCCCACCACAAAACAATCCAGCGAGGGTCATCCACTGCTTTACAAATGCATCAAATTGGGACGTAGAAAATGGGCCAGAATGTGAAGATGAAAATGGTACAAGTGACCAAGATGTTAATTTTGTGCCATGCATGCAAGTTGATAACCAAAAAAAATAAAGAATAGTCTTAAATTTCTTCAAATTCTAAAACAAAGGGTGCAAAAATCATCACAAATAGGTTCGACTAAGGTGTTTCATCTAAGTAGGAAATCACAGATTGTAACATCATATACCTACATTGATTTGTTGAATGAATAAGAGACACAAAAGAAAATAAATAAAGAATTGCAAGAAATGAAAAGGGAGCATATGAGAGAGAGGAAGGTAGAATGAGAAGAAAACTAGGCAAAGAATAAATCAATAAGATTGCAAAGATAAGAAAGAAAACAACAAATGCCAGAGGAGAAGTGCATGCTTTGATGAGAGAGGGAGGTTCAACGGGAGAAAGCGAAGATTTATCAACAACTAAAGACTACTCAAAATCAAGTGGATATAGCAAAGAAAAATAGATGAAAGAGTACACTAGTGTCTCCTCTTCCACCCCTATATCCCATTTTAATGGATATGTTCAACATTTTGTCATCAACTTTTATAGCTCTTAGTAGCCTACAAGTTAGGTCTATCTCTAGTTATTCAAAATAACAATGATCTAAATTCAACAGAGAATTCAAGATTATAATATTAGGTAAGTTGGAACCTGTGAATATTGTAGACAATTAGAAAATTTGCATAACTCGTAGCAATGAGTTGTTTGCATCCAAAAGTTCGTTTAACTTAACCAAAGCAGAGTTTTATACAACTATCTAGAATCCCAACAGTCTCTAGACTCCAACAAGTTCAAAATGAGTAGTCTTTTCAAAAAAACAAATACAAAATAACTACGAAATTTCAAAAAAACTAAGAAAATATTTACCCCAACTTGGTGGGGTCATAACTTTCTACTTGGTGCTCAGAATTCAAATCTGTTTACACCATTGGAAAGGTCTCCAAAAAGACTAACTCAATCCCTAAAATTCCAATGCATTCAATTTTAAGGGATTGACACAAGTTTCGAACCCAAATTCCACTTTGAAGACCTCCAAAAATGCAATTTACTAGAACCTAGAAAATACCGAAAAAATCCAAAAATTTGGATTTTTAAAATTTCTCAGTTTTGTCACCTCTGGAACATCCCTAGACTGCCCTGGATCAAATCAACAATTTATCTTCCCTTAGCTTTTCAAAAACTCTACAAATATGCAGCAAGTGCTCCTCCAATGTCTTACTAAAAATTAAAATGTCATCCAAGTAAACAATGACAAATTTACCCAAAATTTATTTTAATACCCCATTCATGTGTCACATGAATGTGATCGGTGCATTGGTTATCCCAAACAACATGACTACCCACTCATATGGTCCCTCCTTGGTTTTGAAAGATGTATTCCATTCATCTCCCTCTCTGATCCGGTTATGATGATATCCACTCTTCAAGTCAATCTTTGTGAAGTACTCAAATCCACTCAAGCAAACCATAATGTCATCCATCCTTAGCAAGGGAAATATGTACTTGATTATAATATTGTTAATGGATCAAGAGTCCATACACATTCTCCACTCTCCATCCTTCTTGGTGCTAGTACTACAGGTACTACACATGGACTCAGGATCTCAGAGATCAATCCTTTTCTCAACAACTCATGGACTTATATGTTTAGTTCCTCATTCTCTATAGAAGTCATTCTATGGGCTATTTTATTTGGCAAGCTGGCTCCCGGTATCAAATCCATCTGGTGTCTAATCTATTGGTAGTTGTTATCATTGATGTCAACATTGATGGTTGTGTTGTTGTCATTGGTGTCAATACTAATGGTTGTCATTGATGTTAACACTAAGGATATTGTTGGCAGTTGTTGTCAACATTGATTGTTAGTTGTAATTGATGTCAGCACCTAAGTAATATGTTGTTAGTCCTTGGCATTGGTTGTCTTTGTTATATTTAATTTGGGCCAACATTGGTTGATGTCATGCCTTATCAAAGAAGAGAAGAGTTGAATAAGATTATGGTTGGATGTCATGCCTTATCAAAGAAGAATTGAAGAAGGTCATGGTTGGATGTCATGCCTTATCAAAGAAGAATTGAAGAAGTTCATGATTGGATTCCATGCCTTATCAAAGAAGTATTATTGTTGATGTTCATATAATGCAATATTATTGTCAACAGAGTTGTTTTCATAATAATATATTCAGATGAGGATTAGAAGCATGAAGATGAGGATTATAAGCATGACTAATGTTGGAGAGATGTTGTTGAAGGTCTATAGTTTGTCTTATTCTCTCTCCTGATGTTCTTGATAATATATGTGTTGTTGAAAGGAAGTTCTAGTCTCTGCAAGTTGCTCAAATGATTCTAGTTCAGGAAGCTACATTAAAGTTTGTCCAAGAGAATGCTCTGCATTAGTCCATTATTGAAATTTTGGTCTTGTGATTTGGTATTCAATTTTAGTGCTTTGTGTACGTTGCACTCCTATCTTTCCAAGTCACCTATGTTTCCGAGGAGGTTCCTATGAATTGTAGAAGGTTGGCAGTGTTGCCAGTTGTCTAGACTGGTCCAGAAAATGCTCTACATTTCTCCGTATTGATGTCTCTGCTCCAACGGCTTGGTGAATTTATTCACAAAGTTTGTGCAATGTCTCAATTCCAATCTCATATGTTGAAGTAGTCTACAAGTTGTTCTACAAATGTTATGTATCATCTGATTATATATTTTATGTTTCCTAAACAGAGTTTTGTGTACTTGTTTGGTCTGCAATGGCTGTTGATGGCATAACAATATGAAATAAGTGTATGGAAGTGATGTTCGATATTTAAGGAACATCCCTATGTGATCCACATGTTGCTAATTGGTCGCTTAGGTGCCACATTGTGTCTTGAGTTGGATTTTTGGGTTATTTGTGAATATCTTGCCGACAGGGCTTGTTCCTTTACTTGGGATGTGTGCTTGGGGGATTATTCCAACAATGGAAGATGTTTCATGATAGATTTGGGTCTTGACCTAGATCCTGTTTAGGACCAAATCAAGTAAATTCAATTAAAAGAGTGTTTATGAGTCGACTGGTTATGTGCTTCAATGAGTCAACTAGTTATGTGCTTGATGTTGTGGACACTTATAGGTTTGATGTCCTTCTTCTCCACATTGGAAACAGGTTCCTCTGAAGCCTCCTCTCCCAGGGCCTTGTCCAGGTCTTCCTCTTCCTCTTTGTTCACCATTGTTTTGGTCATGAGAGCGATAATAATTATCTCCTCTTTGGTTTTGACTAGAACCAACTTCTTCATTCTTATTTTGATCTTCATTTCGTCCTCCATAGGATCTTTCGCTAGTCCTTCCACCATGACCTCTTGCCCTTTGTTGGCTTTCAAATCTTCTATTAACTTCTCTTCTACCTTCAAGGCAAATTGATAAGCATCTTCTATTGTGGTCATTTTGACCAAACTCAACTCTTCTTGAATACTTGTTTCAACCCATTTATATAATAGGCTACCTTTTCCTTGTTGGCCTCTAATGGCTTGTTCAGATTATGACCCTATAGAACTCTTTTGTATACTCCTTGAGAGACTTACCAGCTTGCTTCAAACCTTGCATCTTTTTCAATAAATCTAACTCATAATCAATAGGAATAAACTATCTCTTTTAACTTCACCATTCAACCCCATCTTGTGATTTTCTCTTTACCTCTTCTATTTCTTTCTAGTTGTACTTCTTTCCACCAAATGTTAGCATGACCTTTCAATTTGGTCTTTACAAATTTGACCCTCTTAGGATCTTCTATCTCTTCGTACTCAAAGTACTCTTCCATGTTATTGATCTAATCAATCAATTCTTCTGGATTGAGATTTCTAGAGTATGCAAAAAATTCAATCCTTACCCTTTTCCAATCTTGGAGAGGGCCTTCAATAATTTGACTTGATCATAGTCTTTTGGTTCATCCTATGCTTCTTCGTGTTGTTCTTCTTCTTCAACTTCATCTTCACTTTCATCTCCTCTTCTATGATCAATTCCTCTACGTAACTCCTCTTGAAGTGCTTGAACTTGTCTTTGTAGGGCTCTAAGACCCTCATCTTGTACTCTGATATTTCTTCCACCACCAAGATTTATTCGTGGAGGCATTCTGATTACTTAGTTTACAAACCCACAACCACAAGTCCTAAAGCAAATTGCCTCACATTCGGTGATCTGTTTACACACTCGGGAACTCTTGCTTTGATACCACTTGATGAAGGAAGACTCTCCCTCGAACACACCTCACACATAAAATAACATTCCAAAACAACAAACATGCAACTTTATTATATTCTCAGAAATCATCTACATATATGTAATCAAATGCATTACAACTATCTGGTCACAAGACCACTATTATAGAAATTTGGGTTGTAAATACATGCAAGAAATAGATATGCAAGTTTGCAAATGGCAATAATGGCCACTGAAACCTCAACCTTTGTTCTTTACTGAAAAGCAAGAATTTTGTTTATCTTCTCATCCAACATGAATTATTTTTCATTCGTAAACACTTTATAAGACTTTTTCACTTTCCAATGAACTATCACTTCTATTTTTGGTGCCCAACAGATTTAGTTACCCCTTTTTCCAAATTTAGAAGATTCCTAAATTTTAGTCCAATTTCTGGGAGTCATAACTTTTGACTCGGGCATCAGATTGACAAATTGTTTGTGTTGTTGGATAGATTTTGATGAGCAATAAGGCCACGAAGGGTCGATTTAATATTCAACCACTTTTCAAGTTGATTTAGAACCTCTAAGTGCCTCAAAATTGACTTTGAATATTTTTAAAGTGATTTTTAAAACAAAACATTAACATCTCACAAGTGGCAAATTGTATTGAAATGATTTCTTCACCGTTAGCCCCATTTCACCATTCTAGAGCTCTTTGTAAGATTTCATGCCCATACGTGCACAAATGCTAACTTACTAAAAATAGAAGCTTGTTATTTTTAGCCCTTCCAACTTACTAAAAATAGTAAGTAATATTGTCATTTTTAGCCCTTAAAAAATTATTCACTAAACCTAACTAAAATCAAAATAAACATTTCTTTTTTGCGGGATGCAAGATTGCTCTTACACCCTGGATGCTCTTGCATCAGTACTAAGACCATAAATAATATCTATGCCAAATGGGATAGTTGTTAATGTCTTGTGTAAAAAAGTAGGTGATTATCGAGAAGATTAAGCATGAGTAAGTGCATCAATAATCATTTGTCTTGTAAGAGTGAGATATTTCTTAGCTATATATGGATTGTGGTCGTAATTGTCTTATTCTTCATGCTCCTCTAAATTATTCTCAACACGAGTATGAGAAAATACTATTATCATGGGATTGGGTATCCACATTATTGTTTATATGAGCACTCTTTCCTAAAGGAAGATTAGTGTCTACCATAGCTCATGCCATAAATAAAGCAATATAATTAAGACAAGTAAAATGATGAAGCACTATACATCATTGTTAGATTTGTAAAATAAAAATTTATAAAGTAATATGTTTCCCTAGAGGCAAAAATAAGGGTGGGTAAGGTGGTGAAAATAAGGACATATACTGAATCACAAAGACTAAATGAAAATAAAGCTATGAAGCACAAATAGGAAATGTAAATCAAACCCTAGCAAAATCTAATATAAATAGTATGTGATAAAAAATGCATCACATTTGTAAACCCTAATAGGACATACCCTAAGAGGTGTAAGAGTAGTTGGGTTCATAGAAAATGCACCCGAAAACAAACTTATCTGTGTTAATTAAACTGATGCAATCAATTAGCAAACATTTAACCTAAATAAAATGAGTTGTGATTGATAACTAAAATAAATTTTAAGTTAAATGTAAAAATTGAACTACATTAAATGTGATACTTAGAGTTCGAAATCCAATAATAAACAAGTGTTGTGATAAATGTTAGAAGTTGATTTGTTAATGCTCTAGAATTTTAGAATTCTTTGATGAAGATCTTAGGCCGTAAAATTATTATTTTTCCTTTAGATCACCTTTGTGAGTGCATGTCTAAACCTACATGTAGAACTTGATAAAAAAACTAGTAGAATTGATTTGGGGCAATGCTACATACTAGAACATGCTCACCTTAATTTTTGGTGTTTGGATTTGTGTAAGCGTTGGCAATGTTTAGGAACAACTTTAAAGAGTTTGTTAGATTGCGAGGGTCGAGTTCATTGTAATTAGACTCTTAACATATTGAATTTATAGCTTTGAATGAAAGGTTGAAAGGCAAAAAACAAGCATGCAATGGATATATGATGATGTGATATTATGATAACATGCTACTATATTTCTCTTTTAAATGCTCAATAACAAACCCTTGCATAACTCCTAGATGATCTCCAATATTTTGGTCTTATTTCATATGAATGGGTAAATATCCTTAAATGCAACAACCAAGCACACAAATCAACATAACGTGTGCTAAAGCCAACTCATAATGACTAGTGAAGTAGGCAAGAAAAGATAAATCTAAATTTTGAATTTTACAAAGATAAAGTCTAAATCTACAATTGCAAAAGTGAACTAGATCAACATCCACACCTACATATTTGATCCAAAATGATAAAAAATAGATCTAAAGATCACAAGTACAAATCTAAAGATCAATAATAAAAACCCATAAATCAAAGATATCATAAACTAACTTATCATTAAAAAAACTTTATAAACAAATGATTATATTTACAACTCGCTAATCAAAATACACCCGAATCATTAAAAACATAAACATACAATTTTTACCTTTAATTTTTTTAATTTTTCCCAAAGACATTATTACAAATTTGACATTAGGGAACATTGAAAATAACATAATCATGAAGTAAACATTGTTAATCATAAAAACGTAGAAAACGTGGAGACAGAAATAAAGCACTTTCATGATCACTTCAACAATAAAAGCCGGTCTCTGTTTCCCGTCAAATTACGTGGCACGCAAACTTTTCAACCTTTCTTTTTATCTCGATTGCTGAACGGTCAAACTAACGTGGTCTGTTTAGCCAATCGGCAAGCAACGGCACGTCAGAATGCTCATCGGCGATCTCTCCGAGGCACTCAATTTCACCGTCAAGTGACGGCAGCCCCACCGTTTCCGGATGGGGCCCAAACTTAAAAACGAGCGTGAGGCGTGAAACAGAAATTTCAACGGTCAACGGCTCGCTTCCTGTTCGACGGCGATCTCTCCCATTCACATGCCCATGGCCGTGCCCATGCCCATCATGTGCACCTGCCAACATCCAATTTAATAATTAGACCGTATATGCTGGATTTTAATAAGCCGTAAATTTTAGTTTTATTTTTCTCCACAACCTTAGTTTTAAGGATATTTAAAAAAATAAATAAAAGAATTAACGTCTAATATTGGTGTTTGCTCTCTATTGGTCTCAAGATATTTAAAAAAATAAATAAAAGAATTAACGTCTAATATTGATGTTTGCTCTCCATTGGTCTCAGGTTCGACTTTGCTCCCATGCTTAAGAGGTGGGACTTCTTGCGGGTGGGTGATCTCACCCACAGAGGACTAGTCTCGCCCTAGCTTGCCTCAGGTACCCAAGGTAAGGGTTGTTGGGCCACTAGGCTGGGGCGTGGTGACACCTTGCCTAATATTGATTATAAAATACCAAGATTACATAATTTAGTAATAAAGATTCACTTGTTCTCCCATAAAAGGGGTCGGTGGTGTTGAGGCTAAGGATTGCTCCTAGTATGGGCGACACAAATTAAATTTCAATGGTGCGGCTCAAGGCAATTTCGGTGCCTTTAAAGCTGGTTGTGAGATCTCAAATTGGTAGGGACAAATTATAGGTATCACTTCTAGACCTTTATTGAAAGGAACCAACAATGAGGCTAAATTGTTGGCCCAATAGGGTGTAGAATTGGACATACGCAAGTTGGAAATAGAGGGAAACTCGACTTTGGTGATTAATGCCATCATAATGAACAATTTGTTGAGTTGGAAATTTGAAGCTCTCTTCCAAGAAGCTAGGTGATTATTGGGCTTCTATGAGGAATTTATGGTGAATCATGTATATTGGGAAGCCAACGAAGTGGCTAACTGACTCGACAACAAGGCAATTGATAATGCAGATAATTGCCACCTTGGCCACCCTACACACAACTCACATGCCAATTAATTACTGTGAGAGGACATGATTATTAATGAAATTGAGAAGAGTTGATAGCATTGCACAAGAACTGCCAAGCTAAATCTAAATGATTGTAATCATAATATAGCCTTGTGAGAGATTTCACATGTGTTATAGGTGGCCATGGAGTGTCCTTTTATACCACACTACATTGGGCTAATGACATTTCATTATCTTCACTACTTGAGCTTGCTCATTGTGATGGACATGTCAATATTCCTAGTTTTCATCTAACGCTAAATGGTATTTTTGGCCTAGCAACATAGCATAGGCTCAAGATGTTTTCTAAGACTCACTATGCGCTCATCTTAATGACGATTAAATGGGTCCTTAAGGAGGAATTTTTGATTGTAGAAGATGGATCTAGAGTAAACACTGATATATCCTCTTACTTCATTATGTACCTTTTGGACCTCAATGAATAAAAGGAGATGGTAAGGGCTTTGGTTTAGGCCCTTGTGAAAATGAACTTCATTAGGGGCTTGGAGAACCTGCTAGATATTGTGCGATTGGTTATGGGGATTTCGCTTGTCATGGACCTCAAGCAAGCATAGGAGGACTGCAATGCGGTGGTTTGGCATGCCTTTCTAGCCAACTTAGGTCGAGCAACCCTATTTCAACACCTTGCGAAGGTGGCTAAAGGCTACTCTTTCTTGAAAAAGATCACCAACCTTGGGCCTACTTTTGGGATAGAGTGGATGATCTAATTCATCAAGAAGTAAGTTGTGGATTGATAACAAGGGTATGAAGGCTTTCTATTTAAATGTAATAATCTAAAAGTTGCAAATTTTGTTACCCAGGATAATGTGGTCTAGCTGAGGATGTATAAAGCAAAGTATATAGGTATAACATACATACACACATTTAGATGGCCTAGTTTTGAATATGGGCTTTGCCCATAACTATGATGTATTTTGAAACATATATTAATTTAATTGGAGTAGTCCCCTAGACTGTAGTTTATGTATAAAAAAAGATTCACTTGTTAGGTGGATTTTATAATAGGAGGAGGGATTAGTAGTCGTCAATTAGAATTAGAAATCTAGCATTTTGCAAATTGTGACCCGTTAAATATTGGAGTTCTCCTAATCTAGGTGGAAATATTGGAGGATTGTAACCAATTTCTCTATGCACCAAAAAAATAGTGAAAGATTTTAGTAGTGTAGTGAAGACGATTTTGCATAAGGTAGATAAATCATATTAGTTAGAAACTTAGTCCACCAACAAAGTCTCTTAAAAAACACCATAATTATTTACTAGATTTTTTAAAGTTTGGAGAGTCAAATTTACAATATTTTCAAAGTTTTTATAAATTTAATTTTAGTTTTTTTTTGCATTTACTTTTTTGATTAATGATAAGAGAAATAAGGACATTTATAGGACCAACATCTTACGGCAAGATAGAGAGGGGTAATAGAAGAGGGGTCTTTCACAAAAGTATTGAGATTTACTTTATCCTTTTAAATTTTATTTTATTTTATTTCTAATAGATTGTTTAATTTTTTTCAATTTGGCTCTCTTTTGATTGTTAGATTTAGGATTTTTAAAGTTGTTCCTTTGGAAATGCCTATACTCATATGACAAAAATGCATCTAAAAATAATTCTCTCATAGTCAACACTCTAGGTGAAAGCCAATTTTTTGAACTTCAAATTACTAACCATGAGAAGCTTGTTAAGGAGATCAACTTCCACACACAAATGAGCAATAAAATAATTCTCTTCTTTGATTGAGCCCATGTCTTGTATGTCTCAATAGTATTTTTTATTGCCTTTAAGGCTTCTATCATTTCATAAATATAGGAGAAGGAAAGGGAATGTTACCTAGATTGACAATCTTAAGATATGTTTCTTCTATTGGATCAAAATCAAGTGTTCATTAAGTCAAGTATAAGATATAAGTACCTATAAACCAAGGACTATTGCAAAAAATATCTTTTCTCTCTTTGAAAGAGAAAGAAACAATGGAAGAAACCCTCTTGCACATTGAAATTTCAATACAAACTTGAATCTTGGGTCTTCATTCTTTGTGAACCTAGTTTTTTAACATTTTATAAGAGATCCAAATATCAAGAAACTTGCCCACCAAAGTCTACTTATAAAGATAAGTAATCAAATTGTTATACTCCTCAAAGGGAATATCTAGTGAAGGAACATCATCCCAATGATTAATCATTTGAATTTGATCATTGTTATTCTCTTATTTGCAAGAAACAATAACAATAGATGTGTTCAAACTCAGAGAGGGTTTCAAGCCAACAACTTTCCCAACATCAACATCTTCGTGCAAAACCATAAACACAATAAAATGATCCAAAAAATAAATACAAATAAAAAAACAAACAAAACCAAAATTCTACACTTAACATCTAAAATATAAACTAAAGAAATTAACGACACCTTTAACAACACTGATATAAATAAACATTTATAAAGAACCATAGCTAAATGTGTGCTTACCTACTATCATAAGTCTTTAAAAAATAAAATGAAATCACTCATTTCTCTAAGAAACATAATTTTAAGTAAAATGTAAATTCTTAGTTAAACTCTTGATATAAGATCATCAATAGTTTTTACATGACCATTGATTTTGTAAGATTGTTCATAGCTATATTAATCCAACTAAGCTAGTAAAATTAAAGAGATAGCTATCAATTATTTTAACATTCTATTTCCACATTAAATTGGCAATAATAATTTAAAACTCTATATTTAAGAAGACTATACTTTAATGTTGAAAAATATAATTAATGAAGTATTAGATTTTAAGTGACATTTAAGTGGTGATTTTTCTAATTTAAATATTTATTGTATTGTGTTTAATTTTTTTGAGATAATACTGATATTCTTAAATTTTAGAGAATGAAGTTAAGGATAATTTTAATTATCTATTGAAGATGTTTTTTAATACAATTTTAAATATTAAAAATTTAAGAAGATAAAGCTATATAACAAATTAAATTAGTGGTCAACAACCTATAAATGTTATGTTGTGAAAAGACAATAAAATTAGAAATAAAAAATATTCATAAATTTAGAAGAATGAAAATATAAAATAAATTGAATAATGTCCATTAAATCACATGTCTATCAACTTAATAAATAATATTTAATAACATTTTATTTCTCATAATCAAAAAATTTATATATTTATTTTATTATTATTTTAAAACATTAAATTAATATTATGAAGCTTTTTTAATGTGTCTGTATTTATATATGATTTTTTATACAACAGGTGTCCCTGCCACCCAACACCGGTATCTTGGATACTTGGACGAGTTGGGGCGAGACTAGTCCCCTCTGGGTGAGATCCCCCAAGAAGTCCCACCTTATTTTTTATATGTTTAATGTGAAAAAGATAACAAGTATTTTTTAATATTATAAATTAAAAATATGCTTGATTAAATTAATAGAAATAACAAAATATATATATATATATATATATATATATATATATATATATATATATATATATATATAATCACATGATAAAAGAAAAATAATTATAATATTAACTATATAAATCAAGAGTAATTTACTTGTCTAATTAAAAATTATTAACTAATATATAATCTATTAATTGCTCTATAATCTTTGTGGCGTGTTATCTTGAAATAATTAAAAAATGTTTAAATAAAAAAGGCGAGTCAAATTCGATGCGGAGGTCACGATTGGCTGTCTCCCCACGATTTTCGCGCACGAGGAATCCGAATAAATGTTCACTGTCGGAATATTCTTCTTTCCTGGCCGGTCAGACAGAATGTCAAAGTCATCGAAGCGTTTGTTATTATCCACAACAACAGTACATCTCGCCACGTCATTAGAGGGAGGGATAATATACATTAATTGTTTTGTGGGCCCACTCCACGTCAGAAGAAATTAGTATAAGATGTTTGCCGTGTTTGGTATAGGTAAAACTGTAAATGCTGTGCTGGCATATTGACTTCTACTCACAACTCCCATCCAAAATTTCCAACCACCTTCCCCAAACGCGGGAAAGCTAGCAGTTACGCGGACAACCAAGCATTCCTAGCTGGCAGTCGGGAAAGCACTAGAGGCATTACGCGGCAAATACGTGCGCATGTTTTTAGCCTGGTTTGCCGTGGCCACGTCAGCCGGATTAGTCGCGTAGCGTGTTTCGTTGGAGTGGGAATAAATATATTCACATTCTAATAAGCCACGTAGCTATGCATTTATTCCGAATACATTCTAGGTATATTTCATTGGGGGATTCACTTCAAAGTTTTTCTTATATAATTACCTAATTATAGATCTCAGTGTTAATGCTTTGGCAGTGACATTGGTGTCAAACAAGGCTGCCCGCTCTCCCCAACGCTATTTGGGCTTTACATTGATAAGCTGGAAGAATGGATTGACAAGGTTGGTGGGGAAGGCATCCTTTTGGCCAACTTTGTAATAAAATTACTGTTATATGCCGATGACCTCATATTAATTGCTAAAACTGCACATGATTTGAGAAAACATTTGAAGGCCCTTGAATCGTTTTGTCAAGAGGTCGGGATGCAAGTGAACACTTCAAAAACCAAAATAATGATCTTCTCACTGCGAAGAAAAAAATAGCAGATTGAATTTATCTTTGAAGGCAAGCCACTAGAAATAGTGGATGAGTATAAGTACCTTGGGCTTGATTTTCACAACAAGCTTAGCTGGGAAACATGTAGAGCAAAAAGAATTCAAGGAGGCTGGAAAGCGTTGTACTCTTTGCAAAATAGATGTAGAAATGCCGAATTATGGGATTGGAAAACTAAAAGAACGCTTTTTGGTCTTCTTGTTACTCCGGTAATTCTCTATGGGTGTGAAATCTGGGGCAGCAACATGTCAGATCAGAAATGGAGACAAGTGGAAAGGATACAAAAACATCTAATTATATGCAGCCTCAAGCTTAAGACTGCAGTGCCTTATGAAATTTTATTGGCTGAGACCGGTACTTTTCCTCTGGAGGCCTCAGCGATGACCCGGTTATTAAGCTACTTAAAGAAGGTCCAGAATATGGAGGATCATAGATGGCCTAAGCTAATTATGAAAGAGGAGCTAACTAGAAGAAAGAACACATGGATGAAACTTAATATCAAGTGGATGAAGAAATGGGATATTGTGATGCATGAGTGTCCAAACACAAATGGAGAAATAAAAAATTACGTGAGAGAAAAATTTAAATATGGTATATGGACGAAAAAAACAGGGCGTAAAAAGGATTATTATATCAAAGAATTCAATCCCACAAGGGACCATGAAGAAAAGGCTTATATAGGAGCGAATATCAAATGGAAAGCAAAAATGTTGATAGCCCAATTGCGGACTAGTTCACACCATCTTAGGTGTGAAACGGGTAGGTGGGAGGTTCCTAAAGAAGAGTGGGAAAATAGAATATGCCGCTTTTGTAACGAAGGTATGGTGGAGACAGAATGGCACTTTATCATAGAATGCTCAGCTTATAAAGACATCCGGGCCAGCTATGGGGATGCGGTGCAGGTTGACAATTTAAATACCTTGTTTGAAGATTCAAGACTCGACAAAATTGCAAACTTCATCATCAAAATTCACTCTCGAAGGGCTGATCTCGAACGGCACCTCCATTGTGTCTAGGGCTGTGCTGTGTGTTGTTCCGGTGCTGATCTTGGGTCCCATAGGCTTCTTTGGCCTCGTGGACGTCATTAAAATATTTCATTTCATTTCATTTCATTATATATACGAGATGATTATTGTAAGTTTTTGATTTGTATATTTCATTTCATTTTTTTTTTAATTTAATTTAATTTTTACACTTTTGTGTACCTAATAGGGGAGAGGATTCACTAGTTGAGCACCCTAACTTTGTGCTTCTAATTATCCTACACGGAAATTTTAAATCACTCCCAATTTTTTAGAGTAGCTTACTAGGCAAGTCCCTTGCTTATATGACCACATCATCAAATATGATGTCACATCAACATGCTTTTTGTCAAGATGTAGTTGACAAATTCTTGTGCATTCACATCATGGGTAGTTGAACGCCGATGTGGCATCACATGATTGGTTGCTTTTTAGATCAAAGGAATACATTTGTTTAATTATGGATAGTCATGTCACAACTATTGGTCATTATATAAATAACTACTATCACAACTATTGGTTATTATATAAATAACTACTATCACAACTATTGAAACATGCTCAACTACTAGATCCTCTCCCCTATGTACTTAAAATTAAATACGAAAATTGAAAATATGGTCAACCAAAATTGTTATGGTCTTCTTGTCATTGCATATTTAGGTTAAGTATTTCCCATGCAATCAATTAGATAGGTAAAGCTAAAATTGACTAATTAATAATGGCTCCCATGAAAAGGCATTTTGTGTGGTGCTTTAATATATGCACTAACTATTAAAAGGGACAAGGTTCCACCTAAAAATTGATATTGCTTCATTATTACTACCTACATGTTTGGCAAAAAAATTTATATGGATAGTTTTTGAAAAAATAAATAATTTATAATAAATATTTATGATGTAAATTAAAATTATACTCAAAGATAATGCAATTTTACTCATACAAAGATGATGAATGTGATATAAAGATGTTTTACTCAATATGGTAATGCAATTCTATTGAATGTGGAAAATGCAATAAACTCAATTATCAATGTGTTATAGAACTCCACTTGATTTACAAGCATGTAATGTGATCAAAATCCATCTAGGTAAAATTATGAGTCTCTATGTAGCATAAATCACTACCTAGAATCTCAATCATATGAACAACAGTGACAATATGCACGCTCCTCTAGTTACATCCATACATAGTATGCAAGGAATTGGAAGAGAAGGAAAATGATACAAGATAAATAAAATAAATGAAATATAGAAGCATGGGTGAGTACATATATAGTATCATAAATCATATGAAAGTAGGAAATTATTGGCATCATGTGACAAATGATAATCACATAGGGTCATAAAGTATTCAAGCATATAAACACATAAGCTAGTGATGGGTACCAATGTAAGATGTTGCCCATAGGATGGCCCTAAAGGTTAAATCAAAACCATGTAATTATATTACGTATATGATCAAGTAAAAGGATATGCATGCAAACATAAGCAATAGGTAAACATGAAAGCACATGTACTAATAAATTATTAAAATGAGGAACATAAGCATAAGCATGGAATATGGAATACACAACAAATGTGTAGCATGAGTAACATAGCTAATGGAAGTATATGTAAAATAAGGAACAAGAGGCCACCCAAAATGAAGATAAAACACAAGGAAAGATAGAAGGCAAAGTCAAGCATGCATGCAAGCAATATAATATGAGAGCAAAATGTATGACACATAAGCAAAGGATAAGTGTTAAGAGAGAAAAATGACACACCAGAGATGCCTCCAAGTGGGTGAAAACAAAACATTAGTTGAAATATATAAGATAACATGAGAATACAACAATCAAGAAGCCATAAAAAAACTAAAGTGTAAGGAAATAAGAAAAAGACAAAATAATTACTAAAAATATAGATATGTAATCTATAAAAAGATTTTATGAGTCATGGAACAAATCTTAGAAGACCGTCTTCCAAAAGATTATCCTTTTTGAGATATATCTCCTAATTATTCTTAGTAAAATTATAATTTTATAAAATATTTATAAATTAAATTATTTGATTTGATTAAGCGAAAACTATCAAATATGATAAGTATCAATATATTTATAAAATAACTTACAAAATTCATAATACAATGTAAAAAGATATAATAATATTTAAAAAAAAAAAAATTAATTTTACTTTCTCAAAATATAATCATTTTAATAATCTTTTTTTAGTTTAGAATTTAAATTTTATATTTAAAATTGTTTGTTAAACCAAAACAAAAAAAAGTGTTCTTTTCACAAATGTGCCCCTCATGATAAAACTTCTTATCATCAAGATTTTGAAAACCTATTAACAAATAAAATAATTATAATAACCTTTACTTTTATATATTACATATTTTTCTATATGGTCACATTTTTTTCCATATTTTATTTTTTAATGAAATAAATTATATAATTAACTAACCGTTTAACAAATAAGAGCAAAGATGTGATTTTATGGAAGAGACTTGGTCTCTTTTGAGATATTCCATATAATTAAAAAGTTGTCAGATTAAAGTAAACATTCTTTATAAAATTAGAGTTTCACATATATTATGCAAACTTTAAATTGATATTGGAGTAGAACTTTCCTCAAATGTCATCCATAAACATCATTCATCATTTTAAAAAAGTCTAATATATATTTTAAATTATTGATGAGGTGAGAGGGGGACCTCATCACTAACATATCTCAATAAAGGTTTGATTTTTTTTTAATTTAATTTAATTTTATTGAAGAAGCAAACAAAGTTACATGAAGAATGAGCTCATAGTTATGAGCTCATCGCTGAATCAGCTTATAGTTACATAAAAGTTTGATTTTTATTTATTTATTTTTATTGAAGAAGCAAACAAAGTTACATAAAGAATCGACTCATAGTTGTAAGGTTTGAATTTTGACAAAAAAAACCATAATACCACGATTTAAACATCACACTATGAAGAAGGGGAGCCTCATCCCTAACACCAACACCCAATACTTATACCCCAATAAATGTTTGAACCTTGATAAGACGAACCATAATACCACAATTTAAACATCACACTATGTAGAAGGGGAGCATCATCCCTAACGCAAACACACAATAATTATACCCCAATAAACGTTTTAACCTTGATAAGAAGAACCATAATACCACAATTTAAACATCACACTATGCGAGCTTCATCCCTAACACAAACACACAATAATTATACCCCAATAAGGGTTTGAACCTTGATAAGAAGAACCACAATACTATGATTCAAACATCACACTATGTAGAGGGAGAGCCTCATCTCTAATAGGAACACCCAATAAAGGTTTGAATCTTGATAAGAAGAACCACAATACCGCGATCTCAACATCACACTATGTAGAGGGGGAGCCTCATTCCTAACATGAACACGCAATAAAAAATTGAGCTTTAATAAGAACCACAATACCATGATGAAAATATTGTACCAAAAAATTCTAATATTTAATTAGATATAATTTTTTTTATGTAGCAAGGGTGTCCCCGTGACTCAGCCCAGCGGCCCAACAGCCCATACCTTAGGTACCTCGAACGAACTAAAGCGAAACTAGCCCCTAACATATTAAAAGATACTAAATTTGAGAGAAAATTTTGACTATTCCTTGACAAGACCATCCCACATAATGAGGGTGAAGGAAGAACAATTAATCAATCAATTGTTTGTTGCAACCACAAAGAGAGCTTTAACCACTTACCTTGACCTTGGATTACTACAAACGTGTTCCGTATACCTACGACCCACCCAGCAGCAAGGAAATATATCGAACAAAAATTAAAAATAAAAAAACCCGATAAAGGCAAACTCGGTAGGTGCAATTCACGTTTGCACAGGGCCAGTCAATCCAACCATCCATATCCAGCACGATGGAGGAAAAGTGAACAGTCGTCAACAGCTCAGAAGAAGTAAAACCCAGGCTGGTCCCACCAATCCAGAACTCATGTGTTTCATATTCTTAAATTATGATTATCTTGAATAACAAGGCATCGGTATCACCTCAATCGGCGGACGCTGCAATCCACGCTCTGCTACTGGGGACATATATTTCTATAACACACTATTTCTGCGTATAACTCCATTGGCATACATGCTGTTATCCATGGCATAATCCATTGCCTTATGCGTATAAATAAGATCGCCCGGTGTCGTGGACGTTATCAAATCTTTCATTTCATATTTCATTCTCCATTTTCCCTTTTGGTGTTGACTTGCTGTGCATCAACGTGATCCATTTCAGTTTTCATTGTGCGGGTCCCCACAATAGACACACCTTCTGCCAAGTTTCGCTTGCCTCTCTGATAAAACTCTGCTCTGCCAACCAACATTTCATCACATTTTTCGCGAGGCCTCCTTGTCTTTAAATCTGCTTAAACTCGGGCAACTGTAAAGCAAAATCCTTGCCTTCCAAAATACTTACTTTTTTTTTTCTTCGCTTGGTTTTTGGCAGCGAAGGTCTGGTTGAAAGGCAACACTGGGTATTTCCTGGCTTGTTAAACGCGTCAGCTTGGGAACTCAGGGAAGGTGAAAATTTGATTTCCAAATGCCTTCCAGTATGCTAACGATGGAGTCCCTGTCTTTGGACTCCGCGGAAGGAGGGGCGATGACAGAAACGAGGCCGAGGCCGTTGAATCTGGAACGCAGATCGATGGATGAGAAATGTCTCAACGACCTGGCCTCCGCGGCTCATTCCAGTAGCAGCAGCAATAAGGTGGGACTGCAGCCCATAAAGAGCTCTGAGCGGCTTGAGGCAATGGCAACGGCCACGGTGTCTCCCAGCATGAGCTTCCGATCTGGAATGGGGACTCCTGGCTCATCGACCAATACCCCTTTTGCGCCACATCCAATGGTGGCTGATGCGTGGGAGAATCTCAGGAAATCTCTCGTGTATTTTCGTGGGAAGCCTGTGGGTACCATAGCTGCACTGGATTCTACAGAAGATGCCTTAAACTATAATCAGGTGCGCTAAAGCTTCCATTTTTAAATTTTGAAAAAATAAAAATTCATTGCATATGAATACTCTGCACAGTTTTAGTCGCTTGGGCTTGTGGGTTTGGGAAAGACCTTTTTGTTTATTGAGAGGACCTTGTTCACCATTCACACACACGTTTTTTTGCACAAGATCCGTTTCGCTGTGCAGGAGATCTCTCTCGTCCATTGCTCGTCTTTTAATTTTAATATTTATTGTGTAAATATTTTGTCATAACACTAGCGCAAGATCTTGCCTGTGAGGTTGATTGTTATATCAACCCCTTACGAGTTGCATTGTTGTAAGATGATATTGGCCTCCAAAATTGTG
>VDFB02296007.1:0-20767 GCA_007258455.2 Sequoia sempervirens
CTAACTAAAATCAAAATAAACATTTCTTTTTTGCGGGATGCAAGATTGCTCTTACACCCTGGATGCTCTTGCATCAGTACTAAGACCATAAATAATATCTATGCCAAATGGGATAGTTGTTAATGTCTTGTGTAAAAAAGTAGGTGATTATCGAGAAGATTAAGCATGAGTAAGTGCATCAATAATCATTTGTCTTGTAAGAGTGAGATATTTCTTAGCTATATATGGATTGTGGTCGTAATTGTCTTATTCTTCATGCTCCTCTAAATTATTCTCAACACGAGTATGAGAAAATACTATTATCATGGGATTGGGTATCCACATTATTGTTTATATGAGCACTCTTTCCTAAAGGAAGATTAGTGTCTACCATAGCTCATGCCATAAATAAAGCAATATAATTAAGACAAGTAAAATGATGAAGCACTATACATCATTGTTAGATTTGTAAAATAAAAATTTATAAAGTAATATGTTTCCCTAGAGGCAAAAATAAGGGTGGGTAAGGTGGTGAAAATAAGGACATATACTGAATCACAAAGACTAAATGAAAATAAAGCTATGAAGCACAAATAGGAAATGTAAATCAAACCCTAGCAAAATCTAATATAAATAGTATGTGATAAAAAATGCATCACATTTGTAAACCCTAATAGGACATACCCTAAGAGGTGTAAGAGTAGTTGGGTTCATAGAAAATGCACCCGAAAACAAACTTATCTGTGTTAATTAAACTGATGCAATCAATTAGCAAACATTTAACCTAAATAAAATGAGTTGTGATTGATAACTAAAATAAATTTTAAGTTAAATGTAAAAATTGAACTACATTAAATGTGATACTTAGAGTTCGAAATCCAATAATAAACAAGTGTTGTGATAAATGTTAGAAGTTGATTTGTTAATGCTCTAGAATTTTAGAATTCTTTGATGAAGATCTTAGGCCGTAAAATTATTATTTTTCCTTTAGATCACCTTTGTGAGTGCATGTCTAAACCTACATGTAGAACTTGATAAAAAAACTAGTAGAATTGATTTGGGGCAATGCTACATACTAGAACATGCTCACCTTAATTTTTGGTGTTTGGATTTGTGTAAGCGTTGGCAATGTTTAGGAACAACTTTAAAGAGTTTGTTAGATTGCGAGGGTCGAGTTCATTGTAATTAGACTCTTAACATATTGAATTTATAGCTTTGAATGAAAGGTTGAAAGGCAAAAAACAAGCATGCAATGGATATATGATGATGTGATATTATGATAACATGCTACTATATTTCTCTTTTAAATGCTCAATAACAAACCCTTGCATAACTCCTAGATGATCTCCAATATTTTGGTCTTATTTCATATGAATGGGTAAATATCCTTAAATGCAACAACCAAGCACACAAATCAACATAACGTGTGCTAAAGCCAACTCATAATGACTAGTGAAGTAGGCAAGAAAAGATAAATCTAAATTTTGAATTTTACAAAGATAAAGTCTAAATCTACAATTGCAAAAGTGAACTAGATCAACATCCACACCTACATATTTGATCCAAAATGATAAAAAATAGATCTAAAGATCACAAGTACAAATCTAAAGATCAATAATAAAAACCCATAAATCAAAGATATCATAAACTAACTTATCATTAAAAAAACTTTATAAACAAATGATTATATTTACAACTCGCTAATCAAAATACACCCGAATCATTAAAAACATAAACATACAATTTTTACCTTTAATTTTTTTAATTTTTCCCAAAGACATTATTACAAATTTGACATTAGGGAACATTGAAAATAACATAATCATGAAGTAAACATTGTTAATCATAAAAACGTAGAAAACGTGGAGACAGAAATAAAGCACTTTCATGATCACTTCAACAATAAAAGCCGGTCTCTGTTTCCCGTCAAATTACGTGGCACGCAAACTTTTCAACCTTTCTTTTTATCTCGATTGCTGAACGGTCAAACTAACGTGGTCTGTTTAGCCAATCGGCAAGCAACGGCACGTCAGAATGCTCATCGGCGATCTCTCCGAGGCACTCAATTTCACCGTCAAGTGACGGCAGCCCCACCGTTTCCGGATGGGGCCCAAACTTAAAAACGAGCGTGAGGCGTGAAACAGAAATTTCAACGGTCAACGGCTCGCTTCCTGTTCGACGGCGATCTCTCCCATTCACATGCCCATGGCCGTGCCCATGCCCATCATGTGCACCTGCCAACATCCAATTTAATAATTAGACCGTATATGCTGGATTTTAATAAGCCGTAAATTTTAGTTTTATTTTTCTCCACAACCTTAGTTTTAAGGATATTTAAAAAAATAAATAAAAGAATTAACGTCTAATATTGGTGTTTGCTCTCTATTGGTCTCAAGATATTTAAAAAAATAAATAAAAGAATTAACGTCTAATATTGATGTTTGCTCTCCATTGGTCTCAGGTTCGACTTTGCTCCCATGCTTAAGAGGTGGGACTTCTTGCGGGTGGGTGATCTCACCCACAGAGGACTAGTCTCGCCCTAGCTTGCCTCAGGTACCCAAGGTAAGGGTTGTTGGGCCACTAGGCTGGGGCGTGGTGACACCTTGCCTAATATTGATTATAAAATACCAAGATTACATAATTTAGTAATAAAGATTCACTTGTTCTCCCATAAAAGGGGTCGGTGGTGTTGAGGCTAAGGATTGCTCCTAGTATGGGCGACACAAATTAAATTTCAATGGTGCGGCTCAAGGCAATTTCGGTGCCTTTAAAGCTGGTTGTGAGATCTCAAATTGGTAGGGACAAATTATAGGTATCACTTCTAGACCTTTATTGAAAGGAACCAACAATGAGGCTAAATTGTTGGCCCAATAGGGTGTAGAATTGGACATACGCAAGTTGGAAATAGAGGGAAACTCGACTTTGGTGATTAATGCCATCATAATGAACAATTTGTTGAGTTGGAAATTTGAAGCTCTCTTCCAAGAAGCTAGGTGATTATTGGGCTTCTATGAGGAATTTATGGTGAATCATGTATATTGGGAAGCCAACGAAGTGGCTAACTGACTCGACAACAAGGCAATTGATAATGCAGATAATTGCCACCTTGGCCACCCTACACACAACTCACATGCCAATTAATTACTGTGAGAGGACATGATTATTAATGAAATTGAGAAGAGTTGATAGCATTGCACAAGAACTGCCAAGCTAAATCTAAATGATTGTAATCATAATATAGCCTTGTGAGAGATTTCACATGTGTTATAGGTGGCCATGGAGTGTCCTTTTATACCACACTACATTGGGCTAATGACATTTCATTATCTTCACTACTTGAGCTTGCTCATTGTGATGGACATGTCAATATTCCTAGTTTTCATCTAACGCTAAATGGTATTTTTGGCCTAGCAACATAGCATAGGCTCAAGATGTTTTCTAAGACTCACTATGCGCTCATCTTAATGACGATTAAATGGGTCCTTAAGGAGGAATTTTTGATTGTAGAAGATGGATCTAGAGTAAACACTGATATATCCTCTTACTTCATTATGTACCTTTTGGACCTCAATGAATAAAAGGAGATGGTAAGGGCTTTGGTTTAGGCCCTTGTGAAAATGAACTTCATTAGGGGCTTGGAGAACCTGCTAGATATTGTGCGATTGGTTATGGGGATTTCGCTTGTCATGGACCTCAAGCAAGCATAGGAGGACTGCAATGCGGTGGTTTGGCATGCCTTTCTAGCCAACTTAGGTCGAGCAACCCTATTTCAACACCTTGCGAAGGTGGCTAAAGGCTACTCTTTCTTGAAAAAGATCACCAACCTTGGGCCTACTTTTGGGATAGAGTGGATGATCTAATTCATCAAGAAGTAAGTTGTGGATTGATAACAAGGGTATGAAGGCTTTCTATTTAAATGTAATAATCTAAAAGTTGCAAATTTTGTTACCCAGGATAATGTGGTCTAGCTGAGGATGTATAAAGCAAAGTATATAGGTATAACATACATACACACATTTAGATGGCCTAGTTTTGAATATGGGCTTTGCCCATAACTATGATGTATTTTGAAACATATATTAATTTAATTGGAGTAGTCCCCTAGACTGTAGTTTATGTATAAAAAAAGATTCACTTGTTAGGTGGATTTTATAATAGGAGGAGGGATTAGTAGTCGTCAATTAGAATTAGAAATCTAGCATTTTGCAAATTGTGACCCGTTAAATATTGGAGTTCTCCTAATCTAGGTGGAAATATTGGAGGATTGTAACCAATTTCTCTATGCACCAAAAAAATAGTGAAAGATTTTAGTAGTGTAGTGAAGACGATTTTGCATAAGGTAGATAAATCATATTAGTTAGAAACTTAGTCCACCAACAAAGTCTCTTAAAAAACACCATAATTATTTACTAGATTTTTTAAAGTTTGGAGAGTCAAATTTACAATATTTTCAAAGTTTTTATAAATTTAATTTTAGTTTTTTTTTGCATTTACTTTTTTGATTAATGATAAGAGAAATAAGGACATTTATAGGACCAACATCTTACGGCAAGATAGAGAGGGGTAATAGAAGAGGGGTCTTTCACAAAAGTATTGAGATTTACTTTATCCTTTTAAATTTTATTTTATTTTATTTCTAATAGATTGTTTAATTTTTTTCAATTTGGCTCTCTTTTGATTGTTAGATTTAGGATTTTTAAAGTTGTTCCTTTGGAAATGCCTATACTCATATGACAAAAATGCATCTAAAAATAATTCTCTCATAGTCAACACTCTAGGTGAAAGCCAATTTTTTGAACTTCAAATTACTAACCATGAGAAGCTTGTTAAGGAGATCAACTTCCACACACAAATGAGCAATAAAATAATTCTCTTCTTTGATTGAGCCCATGTCTTGTATGTCTCAATAGTATTTTTTATTGCCTTTAAGGCTTCTATCATTTCATAAATATAGGAGAAGGAAAGGGAATGTTACCTAGATTGACAATCTTAAGATATGTTTCTTCTATTGGATCAAAATCAAGTGTTCATTAAGTCAAGTATAAGATATAAGTACCTATAAACCAAGGACTATTGCAAAAAATATCTTTTCTCTCTTTGAAAGAGAAAGAAACAATGGAAGAAACCCTCTTGCACATTGAAATTTCAATACAAACTTGAATCTTGGGTCTTCATTCTTTGTGAACCTAGTTTTTTAACATTTTATAAGAGATCCAAATATCAAGAAACTTGCCCACCAAAGTCTACTTATAAAGATAAGTAATCAAATTGTTATACTCCTCAAAGGGAATATCTAGTGAAGGAACATCATCCCAATGATTAATCATTTGAATTTGATCATTGTTATTCTCTTATTTGCAAGAAACAATAACAATAGATGTGTTCAAACTCAGAGAGGGTTTCAAGCCAACAACTTTCCCAACATCAACATCTTCGTGCAAAACCATAAACACAATAAAATGATCCAAAAAATAAATACAAATAAAAAAACAAACAAAACCAAAATTCTACACTTAACATCTAAAATATAAACTAAAGAAATTAACGACACCTTTAACAACACTGATATAAATAAACATTTATAAAGAACCATAGCTAAATGTGTGCTTACCTACTATCATAAGTCTTTAAAAAATAAAATGAAATCACTCATTTCTCTAAGAAACATAATTTTAAGTAAAATGTAAATTCTTAGTTAAACTCTTGATATAAGATCATCAATAGTTTTTACATGACCATTGATTTTGTAAGATTGTTCATAGCTATATTAATCCAACTAAGCTAGTAAAATTAAAGAGATAGCTATCAATTATTTTAACATTCTATTTCCACATTAAATTGGCAATAATAATTTAAAACTCTATATTTAAGAAGACTATACTTTAATGTTGAAAAATATAATTAATGAAGTATTAGATTTTAAGTGACATTTAAGTGGTGATTTTTCTAATTTAAATATTTATTGTATTGTGTTTAATTTTTTTGAGATAATACTGATATTCTTAAATTTTAGAGAATGAAGTTAAGGATAATTTTAATTATCTATTGAAGATGTTTTTTAATACAATTTTAAATATTAAAAATTTAAGAAGATAAAGCTATATAACAAATTAAATTAGTGGTCAACAACCTATAAATGTTATGTTGTGAAAAGACAATAAAATTAGAAATAAAAAATATTCATAAATTTAGAAGAATGAAAATATAAAATAAATTGAATAATGTCCATTAAATCACATGTCTATCAACTTAATAAATAATATTTAATAACATTTTATTTCTCATAATCAAAAAATTTATATATTTATTTTATTATTATTTTAAAACATTAAATTAATATTATGAAGCTTTTTTAATGTGTCTGTATTTATATATGATTTTTTATACAACAGGTGTCCCTGCCACCCAACACCGGTATCTTGGATACTTGGACGAGTTGGGGCGAGACTAGTCCCCTCTGGGTGAGATCCCCCAAGAAGTCCCACCTTATTTTTTATATGTTTAATGTGAAAAAGATAACAAGTATTTTTTAATATTATAAATTAAAAATATGCTTGATTAAATTAATAGAAATAACAAAATATATATATATATATATATATATATATATATATATATATATATATATATATATATAATCACATGATAAAAGAAAAATAATTATAATATTAACTATATAAATCAAGAGTAATTTACTTGTCTAATTAAAAATTATTAACTAATATATAATCTATTAATTGCTCTATAATCTTTGTGGCGTGTTATCTTGAAATAATTAAAAAATGTTTAAATAAAAAAGGCGAGTCAAATTCGATGCGGAGGTCACGATTGGCTGTCTCCCCACGATTTTCGCGCACGAGGAATCCGAATAAATGTTCACTGTCGGAATATTCTTCTTTCCTGGCCGGTCAGACAGAATGTCAAAGTCATCGAAGCGTTTGTTATTATCCACAACAACAGTACATCTCGCCACGTCATTAGAGGGAGGGATAATATACATTAATTGTTTTGTGGGCCCACTCCACGTCAGAAGAAATTAGTATAAGATGTTTGCCGTGTTTGGTATAGGTAAAACTGTAAATGCTGTGCTGGCATATTGACTTCTACTCACAACTCCCATCCAAAATTTCCAACCACCTTCCCCAAACGCGGGAAAGCTAGCAGTTACGCGGACAACCAAGCATTCCTAGCTGGCAGTCGGGAAAGCACTAGAGGCATTACGCGGCAAATACGTGCGCATGTTTTTAGCCTGGTTTGCCGTGGCCACGTCAGCCGGATTAGTCGCGTAGCGTGTTTCGTTGGAGTGGGAATAAATATATTCACATTCTAATAAGCCACGTAGCTATGCATTTATTCCGAATACATTCTAGGTATATTTCATTGGGGGATTCACTTCAAAGTTTTTCTTATATAATTACCTAATTATAGATCTCAGTGTTAATGCTTTGGCAGTGACATTGGTGTCAAACAAGGCTGCCCGCTCTCCCCAACGCTATTTGGGCTTTACATTGATAAGCTGGAAGAATGGATTGACAAGGTTGGTGGGGAAGGCATCCTTTTGGCCAACTTTGTAATAAAATTACTGTTATATGCCGATGACCTCATATTAATTGCTAAAACTGCACATGATTTGAGAAAACATTTGAAGGCCCTTGAATCGTTTTGTCAAGAGGTCGGGATGCAAGTGAACACTTCAAAAACCAAAATAATGATCTTCTCACTGCGAAGAAAAAAACAGCAGATTGAATTTATCTTTGAAGGCAAGCCACTAGAAATAGTGGATGAGTATAAGTACCTTGGGCTTGATTTTCACAACAAGCTTAGCTGGGAAACATGTAGAGCAAAAAGAATTCAAGGAGGCTGGAAAGCGTTGTACTCTTTGCAAAATAGATGTAGAAATGCCGAATTATGGGATTGGAAAACTAAAAGAACGCTTTTTGGTCTTCTTGTTACTCCGGTAATTCTCTATGGGTGTGAAATCTGGGGCAGCAGCATGTCAGATCAGAAATGGAGACAAGTGGAAAGGATACAAAAACATCTAATTATATGCAGCCTCAAGCTTAAGACTGCAGTGCCTTATGAAATTTTATTGGCTGAGACCGGTACTTTTCCTCTGGAGGCCTCAGCGATGACCCGGTTATTAAGCTACTTAAAGAAGGTCCAGAATATGGAGGATCATAGATGGCCTAAGCTAATTATGAAAGAGGAGCTAACTAGAAGAAAGAACACATGGATGAAACTTAATATCAAGTGGATGAAGAAATGGGATATTGTGATGCATGAGTGTCCAAACACAAATGGAGAAATAAAAAATTATGTGAGAAAAATTTAAATATGGTATATGGACGAAAAAAACAGGGCGTAAAAAGGATTATTATATCAAAGAATTCAATCCCACAAGGGACCATGAAGAAAAGGCTTATATAGGAGCGAATATCAAATGGAAAGCAAAAATGTTGATAGCCCAATTGCGGACTAGTTCACACCATCTTAGGTGTGAAACGGGTAGGTGGGAGGTTCCTAAAGAAGAGTGGGAAAATAGAATATGCCGCTTTTGTAACGAAGGTATGGTGGAGACAGAATGGCACTTTATCATAGAATGCTCAGCTTATAAAGACATCCGGGCCAGCTATGGGGATGCGGTGCAGGTTGACAATTTAAATACCTTGTTTGAAGATTCAAGACTCAACAAAATTGCAAACTTCATCATCAAAATTCACTCTCGAAGGGCTGATCTCGAACGGCACCTCCATTGTGTCTAGGGCTGTGCTGTGTGTTGTTCCGGTGCTGATCTTGGGTCCCATAGGCTTCTTTGGCCTCGTGGACGTCATTAAAATATTTCATTTCATTTCATTTCATTATATATACGAGATGATTATTGTAAGTTTTTGATTTGTATATTTCATTTCATTTTTTTTTTAATTTAATTTAATTTTTACACTTTTGTGTACCTAATAGGGGAGAGGATTCACTAGTTGAGCACCCTAACTTTGTGCTTCTAATTATCCTACACGGAAATTTTAAATCACTCCCAATTTTTTAGAGTAGCTTACTAGGCAAGTCCCTTGCTTATATGACCACATCATCAAATATGATGTCACATCAACATGCTTTTTGTCAAGATGTAGTTGACAAATTCTTGTGCATTCACATCATGGGTAGTTGAACGCCGATGTGGCATCACATGATTGGTTGCTTTTTAGATCAAAGGAATACATTTGTTTAATTATGGATAGTCATGTCACAACTATTGGTCATTATATAAATAACTACTATCACAACTATTGGTTATTATATAAATAACTACTATCACAACTATTGAAACATGCTCAACTACTAGATCCTCTCCCCTATGTACTTAAAATTAAATACGAAAATTGAAAATATGGTCAACCAAAATTGTTATGGTCTTCTTGTCATTGCATATTTAGGTTAAGTATTTCCCATGCAATCAATTAGATAGGTAAAGCTAAAATTGACTAATTAATAATGGCTCCCATGAAAAGGCATTTTGTGTGGTGCTTTAATATATGCACTAACTATTAAAAGGGACAAGGTTCCACCTAAAAATTGATATTGCTTCATTATTACTACCTACATGTTTGGCAAAAAAATTTATATGGATAGTTTTTGAAAAAATAAATAATTTATAATAAATATTTATGATGTAAATTAAAATTATACTCAAAGATAATGCAATTTTACTCATACAAAGATGATGAATGTGATATAAAGATGTTTTACTCAATATGGTAATGCAATTCTATTGAATGTGGAAAATGCAATAAACTCAATTATCAATGTGTTATAGAACTCCACTTGATTTACAAGCATGTAATGTGATCAAAATCCATCTAGGTAAAATTATGAGTCTCTATGTAGCATAAATCACTACCTAGAATCTCAATCATATGAACAACAGTGATAATATGCACGCTCCTCTAGTTACATCCATACATAGTATGCAAGGAATTGGAAGAGAAGGAAAATGATACAAGATAAATAAAATAAATGAAATATAGAAGCATGGGTGAGTACATATATAGTATCATAAATCATATGAAAGTAGGAAATTATTGGCATCATGTGACAAATGATAATCACATAGGGTCATAAAGTATTCAAGCATATAAACACATAAGCTAGTGATGGGTACCAATGTAAGATGTTGCCCATAGGATGGCCCTAAAGGTTAAATCAAAACCATGTAATTATATTACGTATATGATCAAGTAAAAGGATATGCATGCAAACATAAGCAATAGGTAAACATGAAAGCACATGTACTAATAAATTATTAAAATGAGGAACATAAGCATAAGCATGGAATATGGAATACACAACAAATGTGTAGCATGAGTAACATAGCTAATGGAAGTATATGTAAAATAAGGAACAAGAGGCCACCCAAAATGAAGATAAAACACAAGGAAAGATAGAAGGCAAAGTCAAGCATGCATGCAAGCAATATAATATGAGAGCAAAATGTATGACACATAAGCAAAGGATAAGTGTTAAGAGAGAAAAATGACACACCAGAGATGCCTCCAAGTGGGTGAAAACAAAACATTAGTTGAAATATATAAGATAACATGAGAATACAACAATCAAGAAGCCATAAAAAAACTAAAGTGTAAGGAAATAAGAAAAAGACAAAATAATTACTAAAAATATAGATATGTAATCTATAAAAAGATTTTATGAGTCATGGAACAAATCTTAGAAGACCGTCTTCCAAAAGATTATCCTTTTTGAGATATATCTCCTAATTATTCTTAGTAAAATTATAATTTTATAAAATATTTATAAATTAAATTATTTGATTTGATTAAGCGAAAACTATCAAATATGATAAGTATCAATATATTTATAAAATAACTTACAAAATTCATAATACAATGTAAAAAGATATAATAATATTTAAAAAAAAAAAAATTAATTTTACTTTCTCAAAATATAATCATTTTAATAATCTTTTTTTAGTTTAGAATTTAAATTTTATATTTAAAATTGTTTGTTAAACCAAAACAAAAAAAAGTGTTCTTTTCACAAATGTGCCCCTCATGATAAAACTTCTTATCATCAAGATTTTGAAAACCTATTAACAAATAAAATAATTATAATAACCTTTACTTTTATATATTACATATTTTTCTATATGGTCACATTTTTTTCCATATTTTATTTTTTAATGAAATAAATTATATAATTAACTAACCGTTTAACAAATAAGAGCAAAGATGTGATTTTATGGAAGAGACTTGGTCTCTTTTGAGATATTCCATATAATTAAAAAGTTGTCAGATTAAAGTAAACATTCTTTATAAAATTAGAGTTTCACATATATTATGCAAACTTTAAATTGATATTGGAGTAGAACTTTCCTCAAATGTCATCCATAAACATCATTCATCATTTTAAAAAAGTCTAATATATATTTTAAATTATTGATGAGGTGAGAGGGGGACCTCATCACTAACATATCTCAATAAAGGTTTGATTTTTTTTTAATTTAATTTAATTTTATTGAAGAAGCAAACAAAGTTACATGAAGAATGAGCTCATAGTTATGAGCTCATCGCTGAATCAGCTTATAGTTACATAAAAGTTTGATTTTTATTTATTTATTTTTATTGAAGAAGCAAACAAAGTTACATAAAGAATCGACTCATAGTTGTAAGGTTTGAATTTTGACAAAAAAAACCATAATACCACGATTTAAACATCACACTATGAAGAAGGGGAGCCTCATCCCTAACACCAACACCCAATACTTATACCCCAATAAATGTTTGAACCTTGATAAGACGAACCATAATACCACAATTTAAACATCACACTATGTAGAAGGGGAGCATCATCCCTAACGCAAACACACAATAATTATACCCCAATAAACGTTTTAACCTTGATAAGAAGAACCATAATACCACAATTTAAACATCACACTATGCGAGCTTCATCCCTAACACAAACACACAATAATTATACCCCAATAAGGGTTTGAACCTTGATAAGAAGAACCACAATACTATGATTCAAACATCACACTATGTAGAGGGAGAGCCTCATCTCTAATAGGAACACCCAATAAAGGTTTGAATCTTGATAAGAAGAACCACAATACCGCGATCTCAACATCACACTATGTAGAGGGGGAGCCTCATTCCTAACATGAACACGCAATAAAAAATTGAGCTTTAATAAGAACCACAATACCATGATGAAAATATTGTACCAAAAAATTCTAATATTTAATTAGATATAATTTTTTTTATGTAGCAAGGGTGTCCCCGTGACTCAGCCCAGCGGCCCAACAGCCCATACCTTAGGTACCTCGAACGAACTAAAGCGAAACTAGCCCCTAACATATTAAAAGATACTAAATTTGAGAGAAAATTTTGACTATTCCTTGACAAGACCATCCCACATAATGAGGGTGAAGGAAGAACAATTAATCAATCAATTGTTTGTTGCAACCACAAAGAGAGCTTTAACCACTTACCTTGACCTTGGATTACTACAAACGTGTTCCGTATACCTACGACCCACCCAGCAGCAAGGAAATATATCGAACAAAAATTAAAAATAAAAAAACCCGATAAAGGCAAACTCGGTAGGTGCAATTCACGTTTGCACAGGGCCAGTCAATCCAACCATCCATATCCAGCACGATGGAGGAAAAGTGAACAGTCGTCAACAGCTCAGAAGAAGTAAAACCCAGGCTGGTCCCACCAATCCAGAACTCATGTGTTTCATATTCTTAAATTATGATTATCTTGAATAACAAGGCATCGGTATCACCTCAATCGGCGGACGCTGCAATCCACGCTCTGCTACTGGGGACATATATTTCTATAACACACTATTTCTGCGTATAACTCCATTGGCATACATGCTGTTATCCATGGCATAATCCATTGCCTTATGCGTATAAATAAGATCGCCCGGTGTCGTGGACGTTATCAAATCTTTCATTTCATATTTCATTCTCCATTTCTCCTTTTGGTGTTGACTTGCTGTGCATCAACGTGATCCATTTCAGTTTTCATTGTGCGGGTCCCCACAACAGACACACCTTCTGCCAAGTTTCGCTTGCCTCTCTGATAAAACTCTGCTCTGCCAACCAACATTTCATCACATTTTTCGCGAGGCCTCCTTGTCTTTAAATCTGCTTAAACTCGGGCAACTGTAAAGCAAAATCCTTGCCTTCCAAAATACTTACTTTTTTTTTTCTTCGCTTGGTTTTTGGCAGCGAAGGTCTGGTTGAAAGGCAACACTGGGTATTTCCTGGCTTGTTAAACGCGTCAGCTTGGGAACTCAGGGAAGGTGAAAATTTGATTTCCAAATGCCTTCCAGTATGCTAACGATGGAGTCCCTGTCTTTGGACTCCGCGGAAGGAGGGGCGATGACAGAAACGAGGCCGAGGCCGTTGAATCTGGAACGCAGATCGATGGATGAGAAATGTCTCAACGACCTGGCCTCCGCGGCTCATTCCAGTAGCAGCAGCAATAAGGTGGGACTGCAGCCCATAAAGAGCTCTGAGCGGCTTGAGGCAATGGCAACGGCCACGGTGTCTCCCAGCATGAGCTTCCGATCTGGAATGGGGACTCCTGGCTCATCGACCAATACCCCTTTTGCGCCACATCCAATGGTGGCTGATGCGTGGGAGAATCTCAGGAAATCTCTCGTGTATTTTCGTGGGAAGCCTGTGGGTACCATAGCTGCACTGGATTCTACAGAAGATGCCTTAAACTATAATCAGGTGCGCTAAAGCTTCCATTTTTAAATTTTGAAAAAATAAAAATTCATTGCATATGAATACTCTGCACAGTTTTAGTCGCTTGGGCTTGTGGGTTTGGGAAAGACCTTTTTGTTTATTGAGAGGACCTTGTTCACCATTCACACACACGTTTTTTTGCACAAGATCCGTTTCGCTGTGCAGGAGATCTCTCTCGTCCATTGCTCGTCTTTTAATTTTAATATTTATTGTGTAAATATTTTGTCATAACACTAGCGCAAGATCTTGCCTGTGAGGTTGATTGTTATATCAACCCCTTACGAGTTGCATTGTTGTAAGATGATATTGGCCTCCAAAATTGTGTTCCCTTATGGAAATTGCATTCTTACTTGGAGAGTCCTCTCCAGTTGGTGGGTCAAACAGGAGAGTCATCTTTCAATAGTAAAAGATTGAAGATAGTTTAATGATGATGGCCTGCACAAGTTGGGTTCTTCTATTTCTTGGAAAATTGCATTGTCATATGATGAAATTGTTTGATATTAATGGCTGCCAATATTGTACTGTTTTATCCCTTGGAAAATTACATTGTTTCCCGGGGACACCTCTCTATTTGGGTTGGTTGCATTGTTACCTGGGGAGTCTTCTCCAGTTGGGTTTGTCAAACAGGAGAGTTGCCTCCCAATGGTCAAAAGAATTCTTTGATGATAATATCTGCGAAAGTTGGATTCTTTCATCCCTTGTAAAATAGTATTGTCATATGATGAATTTGTTTGATACAAATGGCTATCAAAGATGTGCTCTTTTGTCCTTTGGTAAATTGCCCAGTCATGGAATGAGATTGATTGATGGTAATGACTGCAGAAATTGAGCTCTTCCATCCCTTCCCTTGGGAAATTGCTTTGTCATAAGATGAGATTTTTTGATGGTTTATGGCTTTCAAAACTGTGTTGTTTAACCCTTGGGAAATTGCATTGTTATAAGATGAGACTGTTTGATGATAGTGGCTGCCAAGGTTATGTTCTTTATCTGTTTGGAAATTGCATTGCCAGAAAGACAAGATTGTTTGCTGGTAATGGCTGCCAAAGTTGTTTTTTAATCCTTGGGAAATTTGTTTGTTGTAAGATGAGATTGCTGGATAACAATGGCTGCCAAAGTTGCATTCTTTATGCCTTGGTAAATTGTGTAGACATAAGATGAGATTGTTTGATGATGATGGATGCCAAAAGTGTGTTCTTTTATTCCCTGGGGAATTACATTGTGATAAGATGACATTGTTTGATGACAGTGGCTGCCAAATCTGTGTTCTTAATTGTGTTTTTTTTGTTACAGGTATTTGTTAGGGACTTTGTTCCAAGTGCTTTTGCATTTCTGATGAATGGGGAGCCTGAGATTGTCAAGAACTTTTTGTTGAAGACTCTGCATCTCCAAGCCTGGGAGAAGCGGATTGACTGTTTTACTCTTGGTGAAGGTGTTATGCCTGCTAGCTTTAAGGTTCTTCATGATCCAGAGCGGAAATCAGACACCTTGATTGCAGATTTTGGGGAAAGTGCCATCGGTAGGGTTGCCCCTGTTGATTCAGGCTTTTGGTGGATCATTCTGCTCCGAGCCTACACCAAATGTACAGGAGATCACAGCCTTACAGACATGCCTGATGTACAGCGTGGGATGAGACTTATCTTGACCTTATGTCTTTCTGAAGGTTTTGACACCTTCCCAACGCTTCTTTGTGCCGATGGTTGTTGTATGATTGATAGAAGAATGGTCAGCAATCTTACCTCAATTTCTTATGCTTTTCAATTAGATACTGTTTATCTACTCTAGAATAGAATGCTGTTGATGTAAGGCTTATTGACATAGAGATGTTATGTGTCCGAGGATTCTTTTCTAATTCTTGGCATTTTGCTTTATGCAGGGTATTTATGGTTATCCAATTGAGATTCAAGCTCTGTTCTTTCAAGCATTACGCTGTGCAAGAACTTTACTCAAACCTGAACGTGGCGGCAAGGAATTTATTGAACGGATAGATACACGGCTTCATGCCTTAAGCTACCATATGAGGACATACTTCTGGCTTGATCACGATCAACTTAACAATATTTATCGGTACAAGACAGAAGAATACTCCCATACAGCTGTCAACAAATTTAATGTTATTCCAGATTCTATCCCTGATTGGGTTTTTGATTTTATGCCAATGAGAGGAGGATACTTTGTAGGAAATGTCAGCCCTGCCCGATTGGATTTTAGGTGGTTTTGTCTTGGTAACTGCATTGCAATTTTGAGCTCATTGGCAACTCCAGAACAGGCCTCTGCAATTATGGATTTGTTTGAAGAAAGATGGGAGGATTTGATTGGGGACATGCCTCTCAAAATTGCATACCCTGCCCTAGAAAACCATGAATGGCGCATTGTGACAGGTTGTGATCCAAAAAATACTAGATGGAGCTATCATAATGGTGGTTCTTGGCCGGGTGAGTGAACTCCTTTGTGGAAAGCAATATGTTGTTATTTAAAATTTCAATCTTTTTTCTGTTTTAACTCTTTGGTTAGAATCTGCCTGTGGGCAATGATGCTGTCTCTGCTTATCACTATGCAGTATGAAGCGTAACAATTCATTACATTAAAGTCCAAAAACATGCTTCTTTTGAATGAAATGAAGTTCTGAAATGTAGGTTTGACCAAAAACCTTGTTTGGAATAAGATCTATCTGAAGGGAGTGCTGTTGCTAAATTTAGTTCACTGTGACATCATCGCCTGTCTCCATCACCTATGCATTGACCTTCCATATATGATCTGAAAAACTATGTGCTTTTCATTTTTCTATATTTTATTTGGTTTTATTACTATGATGTTAGTCTAGCATTGGTCGTGTTGTAGGACATTTTTTTTTCCTGATTTTATCTTTATAAGCCTGAATTTGGTGTCATATTTTTGTTGTTCTTTCAATTTGTTCTATCTAACAGGTGTGAGGATTTCGTGGTGGATTTTCATTGTGGAAGAGATTCTGGATACATTATATATGAATTTTTTATCATAATTGTTTGAGGCTTTCTTGGTGATAGTTCATTGGTGTGCCTTGTCAATGCATCTGTGACTTTCTATTTGATTTGACATTTTGGTTGTTTTAGCCTCCCAGACAAGAGATGTTCATGTCATTTCTGCCTATACCTCTAGAAGTGTTTTGGACTTCTGATCTTCTAAGCCATTTCTTATTTTTCATTCTCTACTTTTGATAAATACACTGGCACATGGTAGTTTACTGTGTTGGTATTTTCTATGTTGAATACTTTCCTGTTTATATTATGTCATAACTGTATCATATGATACTAGATAGTTATTAATTGCTCAAGTAAGCCTTAGGTTACGACTTTCATAAATTAGCATTAACTGTTTCATGCCATTTCCATGTACTGGTGTTTTTTGAAGTTATGAAACAAAAGAACTTTACTGTTATCCTGTATACTATATATGCAGTCTAATTCCACATGTCTGCACCTTCTTGTCCGGTTCAAGTCTCAATAATCTAAGGAACTTTGGTTTTCTAGGAATTTTTTTCTGTTCTGTTCAATAATATTCTATAATAAGAAATCCTTTTTTTCCTCTGTATAGTTGTATTAAAGCAAACTTTGGTTTTGTGCAGTTTTGCTCTGGTTATTGACAGCAGCATGCATTAAGACAGGGAGGCCACAGATAGCTCGCAAAGCAATTGAACTTACAGAAAGAAGGCTGGCTAGGGATGGTTGGCCAGAATATTATGATGGAAAAGCTGGTGGGTATATAGGGAAGCAAGCTCGAAAATACCAGACTTGGTCTGTAGCTGGTTATCTTGTCTCAAAAATGATGTTAGAAGATCCTTCTCATCTGGGAATGATCTCTTTAGAAGAAGATAAAAAGATTCTCAAGCCACGTCTTAAAAGATCGGTTTCCTGGACATGCTAATTGAAAACAATTGTGTATGCCACGTTTGGCACGTTGTACCATCATTTTTCAATTTTCATTAAAAAACTGTTCTTCATACATGAGAGTTCAGCGCTTGTTCTGCTTCTCTCATCTTGTACATGTTAAATTGTTTGCCTCTTTGATTCCAAAAATAAGATGATAATGAAGCACTTCTTCACCCCACATGCTGTTCTCTTCGAATTTCCTGCAATCTAAATTTTGTGGGCATTCCATGTATCTTCAAGGCTTACTTGAGTTTCTGTTATAATATTACTTCTATAAAATATTTCTGATGAAAGGCAT
The DNA here is from genome assembly GCA_007258455.2 of Sequoia sempervirens. Classification (NCBI taxonomy): domain Eukaryota; kingdom Viridiplantae; phylum Streptophyta; class Pinopsida; order Cupressales; family Cupressaceae; genus Sequoia; species Sequoia sempervirens. Next base: position 17,963 of record VDFB02296007.1, read on the forward strand.
GTTAAAAGAGATCTGTATTGAGTTATATTGTACTAATCTCCATGCCAGTTTCAATAAACTTATTCATATATATATGCCTTGACCTTTTAGCGATTACACGCTTTCATTTTACAAATGAGGTTCAAGAATGGTTATGGTCAGAAAGTTACCCTAGGCTTTTTTAATGCCATTAATGTATGGCAACATGAATTCTGGAATTGTTTGTCATAAAAGCTCAGTTTGGTTCTTGCTTTATTCTTGTAAAATGTAGTTACTTTTGGAAGAGGTCTTAGAACAGAGTGATTCTTGCAGAAACTCCAAAACACATTTCCGTTAATTGTCTGTAGTCTCAACTACCTATGACACCACCATCCATGGTATCTTACAGAAAGAAAATCTGTTAATTTTTTTTTATATTGCTAATGGCGTGAACATGAAACCAATAATAATGAGACTAATACTAGCTCCTTTCAAGCAGCCACACTAGAAACCACTTATGAAAGACAGAGTCGCAACTTAGAAATCCACTTTTAGAAATCACCTCCACACTAAAAGCCAATTATGAAAGACCACGAGTCACAACTTAGAATTCCATATTAGTTGTCCGGATGGGAATTGAACTTGGGTCTCCACAATGAGAGCTCAATGCTTTAACCAATTAAACTCAACCCCTTGGATAAATCTGTTAAATTTGATTTTTATGATGCTATTTATTAATAGACTGAATTATCATTTGTACATGCGTAGGACTAGGCTAATTTCCTGACATTTGCTCTTAACCATAGTAAAAAGAACATGTCATCACGGATCCCATGTGACCCAGACTTTCCTGGCAAAGTTTCTTTAATACCTGACATTTTGGGGCAGGCCAAGGGCTGCTCGGGGAAGTGTTTTTCTCAATCTTCTCTAAATCACACGGCTTATTGTTGTCACTAATTGGTAATGTAATAGAGATTGGGTTGGAACAGTTAACCCTAATTGGAGCTTAGTAAAGGGGTTCAAGCACATTCCATTATGTGCAAGGATCTTTACACATGTACATGATTGAGCTCTGCATTATGTGCATCTCTAGAGAGCACTACATTCTGTCCATACCGCTCATTTATGTGTTCCCTTCGTAGGGGACTTTTTTTTGTGTAGAGATCCATGGCATACTTCTGAGCATTGCAGTTATCCTCATTGGGTGCTGTCTATTGATGAAGCCAAGCATTTCCAGTGATGAGGACATAACCTTAACAAAAATCTTGTACACAGTGTCATGCAGATGGGGAATTTTAAACATATTTTGGAAGTCTATTTCACTAGTAAATTTAATCTGTTTCTTCGAATAGGAGTTTTGCTCTATTTCACTAGTAAATTTAATCTGTTTCTTCGAATAGGAGTTTTGCTCGGTCTGTCCACAGATACTGTTTTAGGTTCATCAGTTCTACATTTTAGTTCAGTTTGTCGGTGGTAAACCCTTTAGTGAGGCTTAACGATGTGGACATTCCATACAAACTTTATGCTAAATTTATGGGCGAAAGTGTTCTGAATTTTACTTTGTTTTAAACACCCTACTGGAACTGTACATCGTGTATTGAACAGCTTTTCGCACTTCAATGTCTGCAGAGATCCTAGAATGTTTAGTTTTCTTTGGCCTAATGGTGGAGAACTTGTACTTTTGAAAGAGAGATCACACATTCAAATCTTGCAGGAGGTAGGCTATGTATGCCTTGTTTGTAGCATAGTAGCTAGGTGCCTCCTGCATGGAGTATGGAGTATTCCCATATTACTCTAAGTCATCTGTAGACCAAAAAAGTCCCATATTACTATAAGCCATCTGTAGACCAAAAAAGCAGATTACCCAGTATCGTGAACTATAAAAAAATCCATTTCCATTTGCCATACTACAGTGTATAGTTTCTATAGGAATCACACTATTTAGTTTCTAAGTAAAATTATAAAACTGATTATTTTGTAGATATGTTTACTAAAATCTTGTACTTGGTTGCCCATGTTTGCACTATAAACTACAGGGAAACTAGGAACCGTCTTATTTTTATAAAGAAAATGCTTGTCTTGTTTATTGTAAGCTTAGCTATTCGCATCATGAGTATCCTACTATTTGTTTTTTCCACGCTCTATGCTATTGAAACAACAAAAAAGGCTGCAAAATATCCTACTTACAGTTTTATGCCTGCCAGCTACATCAAATATCCATTTGTGTAACTTCATACTTGTCTACGTCTATTGCATATCATATTCATCCACAAGAAAAACTATTGCAACAGGAGTATGTTGATTCCTTTAACTTATATGGAGATTTAACAACTATTGGATGTAATAAACAAAGTAACTATATTTGTATTGTGTTCAAGCACATGTCAATTAGATGTATAATTATGAATAAGCTACTAAAAGAGAGATGGGCACTAGGATTTTCTCTTGGAGAAACCCAATATGGAAAATTGCCAGCAGTAGTGAAGCTATTTTTCCTGATCTTTACAGTTTGTCATCTCCGTGGGCTATTAGGGAGCCAAAAACATCAACATCCATATGCTATACAACTGTAGTGGAATTACTTGGATACAAACGATGCTTGCTATAACTGTATCAACTTAGCTGAGAGATTTATTATAAGGTTTAAAGGTATCCCGATGAAGCATAATTAAAATAATAGGATTATTGGATTTGTGGATGAGGACAAGCTAGTTATACTAGTACATTAGATTTAATTATAAGTAGGAGGTATTTTTCCACAGCGTGTCAAATCATGATATTGCTATCAGGATTCAACCGTGTAGTTTCGAGTCAAACTCCTTGACCCATGTTTCATGAGTAGTGGTT
>VDFB02296008.1:0-31872 GCA_007258455.2 Sequoia sempervirens
ATTATTGTAAGTTTTTGATTTGTATATTTCATTTCATTTTTTTTTTAATTTAATTTAATTTTTACACTTTTGTGTACCTAATAGGGGAGAGGATTCACTAGTTGAGCACCCTAACTTTGTGCTTCTAATTATCCTACACGGAAATTTTAAATCACTCCCAATTTTTTAGAGTAGCTTACTAGGCAAGTCCCTTGCTTATATGACCACATCATCAAATATGATGTCACATCAACATGCTTTTTGTCAAGATGTAGTTGACAAATTCTTGTGCATTCACATCATGGGTAGTTGAACGCCGATGTGGCATCACATGATTGGTTGCTTTTTAGATCAAAGGAATACATTTGTTTAATTATGGATAGTCATGTCACAACTATTGGTCATTATATAAATAACTACTATCACAACTATTGGTTATTATATAAATAACTACTATCACAACTATTGAAACATGCTCAACTACTAGATCCTCTCCCCTATGTACTTAAAATTAAATACGAAAATTGAAAATATGGTCAACCAAAATTGTTATGGTCTTCTTGTCATTGCATATTTAGGTTAAGTATTTCCCATGCAATCAATTAGATAGGTAAAGCTAAAATTGACTAATTAATAATGGCTCCCATGAAAAGGCATTTTGTGTGGTGCTTTAATATATGCACTAACTATTAAAAGGGACAAGGTTCCACCTAAAAATTGATATTGCTTCATTATTACTACCTACATGTTTGGCAAAAAAATTTATATGGATAGTTTTTGAAAAAATAAATAATTTATAATAAATATTTATGATGTAAATTAAAATTATACTCAAAGATAATGCAATTTTACTCATACAAAGATGATGAATGTGATATAAAGATGTTTTACTCAATATGGTAATGCAATTCTATTGAATGTGGAAAATGCAATAAACTCAATTATCAATGTGTTATAGAACTCCACTTGATTTACAAGCATGTAATGTGATCAAAATCCATCTAGGTAAAATTATGAGTCTCTATGTAGCATAAATCACTACCTAGAATCTCAATCATATGAACAACAGTGACAATATGCACGCTCCTCTAGTTACATCCATACATAGTATGCAAGGAATTGGAAGAGAAGGAAAATGATACAAGATAAATAAAATAAATGAAATATAGAAGCATGGGTGAGTACATATATAGTATCATAAATCATATGAAAGTAGGAAATTATTGGCATCATGTGACAAATGATAATCACATAGGGTCATAAAGTATTCAAGCATATAAACACATAAGCTAGTGATGGGTACCAATGTAAGATGTTGCCCATAGGATGGCCCTAAAGGTTAAATCAAAACCATGTAATTATATTACGTATATGATCAAGTAAAAGGATATGCATGCAAACATAAGCAATAGGTAAACATGAAAGCACATGTACTAATAAATTATTAAAATGAGGAACATAAGCATAAGCATGGAATATGGAATACACAACAAATGTGTAGCATGAGTAACATAGCTAATGGAAGTATATGTAAAATAAGGAACAAGAGGCCACCCAAAATGAAGATAAAACACAAGGAAAGATAGAAGGCAAAGTCAAGCATGCATGCAAGCAATATAATATGAGAGCAAAATGTATGACACATAAGCAAAGGATAAGTGTTAAGAGAGAAAAATGACACACCAGAGATGCCTCCAAGTGGGTGAAAACAAAACATTAGTTGAAATATATAAGATAACATGAGAATACAACAATCAAGAAGCCATAAAAAAACTAAAGTGTAAGGAAATAAGAAAAAGACAAAATAATTACTAAAAATATAGATATGTAATCTATAAAAAGATTTTATGAGTCATGGAACAAATCTTAGAAGACCGTCTTCCAAAAGATTATCCTTTTTGAGATATATCTCCTAATTATTCTTAGTAAAATTATAATTTTATAAAATATTTATAAATTAAATTATTTGATTTGATTAAGCGAAAACTATCAAATATGATAAGTATCAATATATTTATAAAATAACTTACAAAATTCATAATACAATGTAAAAAGATATAATAATATTTAAAAAAAAAAAAATTAATTTTACTTTCTCAAAATATAATCATTTTAATAATCTTTTTTTAGTTTAGAATTTAAATTTTATATTTAAAATTGTTTGTTAAACCAAAACAAAAAAAAGTGTTCTTTTCACAAATGTGCCCCTCATGATAAAACTTCTTATCATCAAGATTTTGAAAATCTATTAACAAATAAAATAATTATAATAACCTTTACTTTTATATATTACATATTTTTCTATATGGTCACTTTTTTCCATATTTTATTTTTTAATGAAATAAATTATATAATTAACTAACCGTTTAACAAATAAGAGCAAAGATGTGATTTTATGGAAGAGACTTGGTCTCTTTTGAGATATTCCATATAATTAAAAAGTTGTAAGATTAAAATAAACATTCTTTATAAAATTAGAGTTTCACATATATTATGCAAACTTTAAATTGATATTGGAGTAGAACTTTCCTCAAATGTCATCCATAAACATCATTCATCATTTTTAAAAAGTCTAATATATATTTTAAATTATTGATGAGGTGAGAGGGGGACCTCATCACTAACATATCTCAATAAAGGTTTGATTTTTTTTTAATTTAATTTAATTTTATTGAAGAAGCAAACAAAGTTACATGAAGAATGGGCTCATAGTTATGAGCTCATAGCTGAATCAGCTTATAGTTACATAAAAGTTTGATTTTTATTTATTTATTTTTATTGAAGAAGCAAACAAAGTTACATAAAGAATCGGCTCATAGTTGTAAGGTTTGAATTTTGACAAAAAAAACCATAATACCACGATTTAAACGTCACACTATGAAGAAGGGGAGCCTCATCCCTAACACCAACACCCAATACTTATACCCCAATAAATGTTTGAACCTTGATAAGAAGAACCATAATACCACGATTTAAACATCACACTATGTAGAAGGGGAGCCTCATCCCTAACACAAACACACAATAATTAGACCCCAATAAACGTTTTAACCTTGATAAGAAGAACCATAATACCACAATATAAACATCACACTATGCGGGCGGGGAGCTTCATCCCTAACACAAACACACAGTAATTATACCCCAATAAGGGTTTGAACCTTGATAAGAAGAACCACAATACTATGATTCAAACATCACACTATGTAGAGGGAGAGCCTCATCTCTAATAGGAACACCCAATAAAGGTTTGAATCTTGATAAGAAGAACCACAATACCATGATTTCAACATCACATTATGCAGAGGGGGAGCCTCATTCCTAACATGAACACGCAATAAAAAAATTGAACTTTAATAAGAACCACAATACCACGATGAAAATATTGTACCAAAAAATTCTAATATTTAATTAGATATAAAAAATTTTATGTAGCAAAGGTGTTCTCGTGACTCAGCCCAGCGGCCCAACAGCCCATACCTTAGGTACCTCAAACGAGCTGAAGCGAAACTAACCCCTAACATATTAAAAGATACTGCAAACTTCATTATCAAAATTCACTGCAGGAGGGCTGATCTTGAACGGAGTTTACAATCTGCGTAGGGCCTTTTATGGGTGGCTCTTGTGCTGGTCTTGGGTCCCTTAGGCTTCTTTGGCCTCGTGGACGTCATTAAAATTTTTCATTTCATTTCATTTCAACCACTTACCTTGACCTTGGATTACTACAAACGTGTTCCGTATACCTACGACCCACCCAGCAGCAATGGCGAGGAAATATATCGAACAAAAATTAAAAATAAAAAAACCCGATAAAGGCAAACTCGGTAGGTGCAATTCACGTTTGCATAGGGCCAGTCAATCCAACTAGGTATCCATATCCAGCACGATGGAGGAAAAGTGAAGAGTCGTTAACAGCTCAGAAGAAGTAAAACCCAGGCTGGTCCCACCAATCCAGAACTCATGTGTTTCATATTCTTAAATTATGATTATCTTGAATAACAAGGCATCGGTATCACCTCAATCGGCGGACGCTGCATTCCACGCTCTGCTACTGGGGACATATATTTCTATAACACACTATTTCTGCGTATAACTCCATTGGCATACATGCTGTTATCCATGGCATAATCCATTGCCTTATGCGTATAAATAAGATCGCCCGGTGTCGTGGACGTTATCAAATCTTTCATTTCATATTTCATTCTCCATTTTCCCTTTTGGTGTTGACTTGCTGTGCATCAACGTGATCCATTTCAGTTTTCATTGTGCGGGTCCCCACAATAGACACACCTTCTGCCAAGTTTCGCTTGCCTCTCTGATAAAACTCTGCTCTGCCAACCAACATTTCATCACATTTTTCGCGAGGCCTCCTTGTCTTTAAATCTGCTTAAACTCGGGCAACTGTAAAGCAAAATCCTTGCCTTCCAAAATACTTACTTTTTTTTTTCTTCGCTTGGTTTTTGGCAGCGAAGGTCTGGTTGAAAGGCAACACTGGGTATTTCCTGGCTTGTTAAACGCGTCAGCTTGGGAACTCAGGGAAGGTGAAAATTTGATTTCCAAATGCCTTCCAGTATGCTAACGATGGAGTCCCTGTCTTTGGACTCCGCGGAAGGAGGGGCGATGACAGAAACGAGGCCGAGGCCGTTGAATCTGGAACGCAGATCGATGGATGAGAAATGTCTCAACGACCTGGCCTCCGCGGCTCATTCCAGTAGCAGCAGCAATAAGGTGGGACTGCAGCCCATAAAGAGCTCTGAGCGGCTTGAGGCAATGGCAACGGCCACGGTGTCTCCCAGCATGAGCTTCCGATCTGGAATGGGGACTCCTGGCTCATCGACCAATACCCCTTTTGCGCCACATCCAATGGTGGCTGATGCGTGGGAGAATCTCAGGAAATCTCTCGTGTATTTTCGTGGGAAGCCTGTGGGTACCATAGCTGCACTGGATTCTACAGAAGATGCCTTAAACTATAATCAGGTGCGCTAAAGCTTCCATTTTAAAATTTTGAAAAAATAAAAATTCATTGCATATGAATACTATGCACAGTTTTAGTCGCTTGGGCTTGTGGGTTTGGGAAAGACCTTTTTGTTTATTGAGAGGACCTTGTTCACCATTCACACACGTTTTTTTGCACAAGATCCGTTTCGCTGTGCAGGAGATCTCTCTCGTCCATTGCTCGTCTTTTAATTTTAATATTTATTGTGTAAATATTTTGTCATAACACTAGCGCAAGATCTTGCCTGTGAGGTTGATTGTTATATCAACCCCTTACGAGTTGCATTGTTGTAAGATGATATTGGCCTCCAAAATTGTGTTCCCTTACGGAAATTGCATTCTTACCTGGGGAGTCCTCTCCAGTTGGTGGGTCAAACAGGAGAGTCATCTTTCAATGGTAACAGATTGAAGATTGTTTAATGATGATGGCCTGCACAAGTTGGGTTCTTCTATTTCTTGGAAAATTGCATTGTCATATGATGAAATTGTTTGATATTAATGGCTGCCAATATTGTACTGTTTTATCCCTTGGAAAATTACATTGTTTCCCGGGGACACCTCTCTATTTGGGTTGGTTGCATTGTTACCTGGGGAGTCTTCTCCAGTTGGGTTTGTCAAACAGGAGAGTTGCCTCCCAATGGTCAAAAGAATTCTTTGATGATAATATCTGCGAAAGTTGGATTCTTTCATCCCTTGTAAAATAGTATTGTCATATTATGAATTTGTTTGATACAAATGGCTGTCAAAGATGTGCTCTTTTGTCCTTTGGTAAATTGCCCAGTCATGGAATGAGATTGATTGATGGTAATGACTGCAGAAATTGAGCTCTTCCATCCCTTCCCTTGGGAAATTGCTTTGTCATAAGATGAGATTTTTTGATGGTTTATGGCTTTCAAAACTGTGTTGTTTAACCCTTGGGAAATTGCATTGTTATAAGATGAGACTGTTTGATGATAGTGGCTGCCAAGGTTATGTTCTTTATCTGTTTGGAAATTGCATTGCCAGAAAGACAAGATTGTTTGCTGGTAATGGCTGCCAAAGTTGTTTTTTAATCCTTGGGAAATTTGTTTGTTGTAAGATGAGATTGCTGGATAACAATGGCTGCCAAAGTTGCATTCTTTATGCCTTGGTAAATTGTGTAGACATAAGATGAGATTGTTTGATGATGATGGATGCCAAAAGTGTGTTCTTTTATTCCCTGGGGAATTGCATTGTGATAAGATGACATTGTTTGATGACAGTGGCTGCCAAATCTGTGTTCTTAATTGTGTTTTTTTTGTTATAACCAGGTATTTGTTAGGGACTTTGTTCCAAGTGCTTTTGCATTTCTGATGAATGGGGAGCCTGAGATTGTCAAGAACTTTTTGTTGAAGACTCTGCATCTCCAAGCCTGGGAGAAGCGGATTGACTGTTTTACTCTTGGTGAAGGTGTTATGCCTGCTAGCTTTAAGGTTCTTCATGATCCAGAGCGGAAATCAGACACCTTGATTGCAGATTTTGGGGAAAGTGCCATCGGTAGGGTTGCCCCTGTTGATTCAGGCTTTTGGTGGATCATTCTGCTCCGAGCCTACACCAAATGTACAGGAGATCACAGCCTTATAGACATGCCTGATGTACAGCGTGGGATGAGACTTATCTTGACCTTATGTCTTTCTGAAGGTTTTGACACCTTCCCAACGCTTCTTTGTGCCGATGGTTGTTGTATGATTGATAGAAGAATGGTCAGCAATCTTACCTCAATTTCTTATGCTTTTCAATTAGATACTGTTTATCTACTCTAGAATAGAATGCTGTTGATGTAAGGCTTATTGACATAGAGATGTTATGTGTCCGAGGATTCTTTTCTAATCCTTGGCATTTTGCTTTATGCAGGGTATTTATGGTTATCCAATTGAGATTCAAGCTCTGTTCTTTCAAGCATTACGCTGTGCAAGAACTTTACTCAAACCTGAACGTGGCGGCAAGGAATTTATTGAACGGATAGACACACGGCTTCATGCCTTAAGCTACCATATGAGGACATACTTCTGGCTTGATCACGATCAACTTAACAATATTTATCGGTACAAGACAGAAGAATACTCCCATACAGCTGTCAACAAATTTAATGTTATTCCAGATTCTATCCCTGATTGGGTTTTTGATTTTATGCCAATGAGAGGAGGATACTTTGTAGGAAATGTCAGCCCTGCCCGATTGGATTTTAGGTGGTTTTGTCTTGGTAACTGCATTGCAATTTTGAGCTCATTGGCAACTCCAGAACAGGCCTCTGCAATTATGGATTTGTTTGAAGAAAGATGGGAGGATTTGATTGGGGACATGCCTCTCAAAATTGCATACCCTGCCCTAGAAAACCATGAATGGCGCATTGTGACAGGTTGTGATCCAAAAAATACTAGATGGAGCTATCATAATGGTGGTTCTTGGCCGGGTGAGTGAACTCCTTTGTGGAAAGCAATATGTTGTTATTTAAAATTTCAATCTTTTTTCTATTTTAACTCTTTGGTTAGAATCTGCCTGTGGGCAATGATGCTGTCTCTGCTTATCACTATGCAGTATGAAGAGTAACAATTCATTACATTAAAGTCCAAAAACATGCTTCTTTTGAATTAAATGAAGTTCTGAAATGTAGGTTTGACCAAAAACCTTGTTTGGAACAAGATCTATCTGAAGGGAGTGCTGTTGCTAAATTTAGTTCACTGTGACATCATCACCTGTCTCCATCACCTATGCATTGACCTTCCATATATGATCTGAAAAACTATGTGCTTTTCATTTTTCTATATTTTATTTGGTTTTATTACTATGATGTTAGTCTAGCATTGGTCGTGTTGTAGGACATTTTTTTTTCCTGATTTTATCTTTATAAGCCTGAATTTGGTGTCATATTTTTGTTGTTCTTTCAATTTGTTCTATCTAACAGGTGTGAGGATTTCGTGGTGGATTTTCATTGTGGAAGAGATTCTGGATACATTATATATGAATTTTTTATCATAATTGTTTGAGGCTTTCTTGGTGATAGTTCATTGGTGTGCCTTGTCAATGCATCTGTGACTTTCTATTTGATTTGACATTTTGGTTGTTTTAGCCTCCCAGACAAGAGATGTTCATGTCATTTCTGCCTATACCTCTAGAAGTGTTTTGGACTTCTGATCTTCTAAGCCATTTCTTATTTTTTATTCTCTACTTTTGATAAATACACTGGCACATGGTAGTTTACTGTGTTGGTATTTTCTATGTTGAATACTTTCCTGTTTATATTATGTCATAACTGTATCATATGATACTAGATAGTTATTAATTGCTCAAGTAAGCCTTAGGTTACGACTTTCACAAATTAGCATTAACTGTTTCATGCCATTTCCATGTACTGGTGTTTTTTGAAGTTATGAAACAAAAGAACTTTACTGTTATCCTGTATACTATATATGCAGTCTAATTCCACATGTCTGCACCTTCTTGTCCGGTTCAAGTCTCAATAATCTAAGGAACTTTGGTTTTCTAGGAATTTTTTTCTGTTCTGTTCAATAATATTCTATAATAAGAAATCCCTTTTTTCCTCTGTATAGTTGTATTAAAGCAAACTTTGGTTTTGTGCAGTTTTGCTGTGGTTATTGACAGCAGCATGCATTAAGACAGGGAGGCCACAGATAGCTCGCAAAGCAATTGAACTTACAGAAAGAAGGCTGGCTAGGGATGGTTGGCCAGAATATTATGATGGAAAAGCTGGTGGGTATATAGGGAAGCAAGCTCGAAAATACCAGACTTGGTCTGTAGCTGGTTATCTTGTCTCAAAAATGATGTTAGAAGATCCTTCTCATCTGGGAATGATCTCTTTAGAAGAAGATAAAAAGATTCTCAAGCCACGTCTCAAAAGATCGGTTTCCTGGACATGCTAATTGAAAACAATTATGTATGCCACGTTTGGCACGTTGTACCATCATTTTTCAATTTTCATTAAAAAACTGTTCTTCATACATGAGAGTTCAGCGCTTGTTCTGCTTCTCTCATCTTGTACATGTTAAATTGTTTGCCTCTGTGATTCCAAAAATAAGATGATAATGAAGCACTTCTTCACCCCACATGCTGTTCTCTTCGAATTTCCTGCAATCTAAATTTTGTGGGCATTCCATGTATCTTCAAGGCTTACTTGAGTTTCTGTTATAATATTACTTCTATAAAATATTTCTGATGAAAGGCATGTTAAAAGAGATCTGTATTGAGTTATATTGTACTAATCTCCATGACAGTTTCAATAAACTTATTCATATATATATGCCTTGACCTTTTAGCGATTACACGCTTTCATTTTACAAATGAGGTTCAAGAATGGTTATGGTCAGAAAGTTACCCTAGGTTTTTTTAATGCCATTAATGTATGGCAACATGAATTCTGGAATTGTTTGTCATAAAAGCTCAGTTTGGTTCTTGCTTTATTCTTGTAAAATGTAGTTACTTTTGGAAGAGGTCCTAGAACAGAGTGATTCTTGCAGAAACTCCAAAACACATTTCCGTTAATTGTCTGTAGTCTCAACTACCTATGACACCACCATCCATGGTATCTTACAGAAAGAAAATCTGTTAATTGTTTTTTATATTGCTAATGGCGTGAACATGAAACCAATAATAATGAGACTAATACTAGCTCCTTTCAAGCAACCACACTAGAAACCACTTATGAAAGACAAAGAGTCGCAACTTAGAAATCCACTTTTAGAAATCACCTCCACACTAAAAGCCAATTATGAAAGACCATGAGTCACAACTTAGAATTCCATATTAGTTGTCCGGATGGGAATTGAACTTGGGTCTCCACAATGAGAGCTCAATGCTTTAACCAATTAAACTCAACCCCTTGAATAAATCTGTTAAATTTGATTTTTATGATGCTATTTATTAATAGACTGAATTATCATTTGTACATGCGTAGGACTAGGCTAATTTCCTGACATTTGCTGTTAACCATAGTAAAAAGAACATGTCATCACGGATCCCATGTGACCCAGACTTTCCTGGCAAAGTTTCTTTAATACCTGACATTTTGGGGCAGGCCAAGGGCTGCTCGGGGAAGTGTTTTTCTCAATCTTCTCTAAATCACACGGCTTATTGTTGTCACTAATTGGTAATATAATAGAGATTGGGTTGGAACAGTTAACCCTAATTGGAGCTTAGTAAAGGGGTTCAAGCGCATTCCATTATGTGCAAGGATCTTTACACATGTACATGATTGAGCTCTGCATTATGTGCATCTCCAGAGAGCACTACATTCTGTCCATACCGCTCATTTATGTGTTTCCTTCGTAGGGGACTTTTTTTTTGGGTAGAGATCCATGGCATACTGCAGGTATGTATTCTTCTGAGCATTGCAGTTATCCTCATTGGGTGCTGTCTATTGATGAAGCCAAGCATTTCCAGTGATGAGGACATAACCTTAACAAAAATCTTGTACACAGTGTCATGCAGATGGGGAATTTTAAACATATTTTGGAAGTCTATTTCGCTAGTAAATTTAATCTGTTTCTTCGAATAGGAGTTTTGCTCGGTCTGTCCACAGATACTGTTTTAGGTTCATCAGTTCTACATTTTAGTTCAGTTTGTCGGTGGTAAACCCTTTAGTGAGGCTTAACGATGTGGACATTCCATACAAACTTTATGCTAAATTTATGGGCGAAAGTGTTCTGAATTTTACTTTGTTTTAAACACCCTACTGGAACTGTACATCGTGTATTGAACAGCTTTTCGCACTTCAATGTCTGCAGAGATCCTAGAATGTTTAGTTTTCTTTGGCCTAATGGTGGAGAACTTGTACTTTTGAAAGAGAGATCACACATTCAAATCTTGCAGGAGGTAGGCTATGTATGCCTTGTTTGTAGCATAGTAGCTAGGTGCCTCCTGCATGGAGTATGGAGTATTCCCATATTACTCTAAGTCATCTGTAGACCAAAAAAGTCCCATATTACTATAAGCCATCTGTAGACCAAAAAAGCAGATTACCCAGTATCGTGAACTATAAAAAAATCCATTTCCATTTGCCATACTACAGTGTATAGTTTCTATAGGAATCACACTATTTAGTTTCTAAGTAAAATTATAAAACTGATTATTTTGTAGATATGTTTACTAAAATCTTGTACTTGGTTGCCCATGTTTGCACTATAAACTACAGGGAAACTAGGAACCGTCTTATTTTTATAAAGAAAATGCTTGTCTTGTTTATTGTAAGCTTAGCTATTCGCATCATGAGTATCCTACTATTTGTTTTTTCCACGCTCTATGCTATTGAAACAACAAAAAAGGCTGCAAAATATCCTACTTACAGTTTTATGCCTGCCAGCTACATCAAATATCCATTTGTGTAACTTCATACTTGTCTACGTCTATTGCATATCATATTCATCCACAAGAAAAACTATTGCAACAGGAGTATGTTGATTCCTTTAACTTATATGGAGATTTAACAACTATTGGATGTAATAAACAAAGTAACTATATTTGTATTGTGTTCAAGCACATGTCAATTAGATGTATAATTATGAATAAGCTACTAAAAGAGAGATGGGCACTAGGATTTTCTCTTGGAGAAACCCAATATGGAAAATTGCCAGCAGTAGTGAAGCTATTTTTCCTGATCTTTACAGTTTGTCATCTCCGTGGGCTATTAGGGAGCCAAAAACATCAACATCCATATGCTATACAACTGTAGTGGAATTACTTGGATACAAACGATGCTTGCTATAACTGTATCAACTTAGCTGAGAGATTTATTATAAGGTTTAAAGGTATCCCGATGAAGCATAATTAAAATAATAGGATTATTGGATTTGTGGATGAGGACAAGCTAGTTATACTAGTACATTAGATTTAATTATAAGTAGGAGGTATTTTTCCACAGCGTGTCAAATTATGATATTGCTATCAGGATTCAACCGTGTAGTTTCGAGTCAAACTCCTTGACCCATGTTTCATGAGTAGTGGTTCACAAGAACCCATCTCTCATGATAATTTGGCGGACCAGTGCTTCACCTCTGTGAGCATCACCTAGATGCAATGAGTGCTAAGTGGACCATTCATTATCATGAGAGATGGGTTCTTGTGAACCACTACTCATGAAACATGGGTCAATGAGTTTGACTCGAAACTACACGGTTGAATCCTGATAGCAATATCATAAGATTTAATTATTTCCAATTATGATTTATTGATGTATCTTGAGTTGTCGAGTGGCTGAGTTTTTTTTTAAAGTACCTGTCCTTAATTGAATCATGAGTTTGTAGTGTCATGGACAAAAAGTAAGAGAAGAGAATCCAGTGCTCTAGATTGTTGGCTGAGTCAAGTAACTGTAAAGTTGAGTCTTTTCTTGTCTAATCGTGTCCTGGTTGATCATAGGATGTTTGCAGCTTTGTTGGCCTTTATTATGTTGTCTCAGTTCCGTGGTCATTTGGCACGAGTGATACCTTGTCCTAAGACTACGAGCCAATTGTGTGTCAACACATGAACTGTGTCTCTCGGTCAGCTTGACTTATCCATGTCCAAACTTGTATTTGAATTCTGACCTAAGGTTTGGTCGATTGAGTCAAATCAAGAATGGTATAAGAATTATAAACTAAATGATAATCTAAACCTAACATTACTAACCCTACAGTCTAACCAAAGTCTAGGACAATGGCCTGTTTTGGTCAAACCCTTAAATTTAGGTTTCGCTATTGAAAATGTTTTAGTGAGGCTTGACTAGTGGTAGCCAACCTACCAAACCAGGACTAGTTTGGGGTGGTGGCAGTCATACCACTTACTCACAATCCTTAAAGAACTCCATGCCTTAGTGGCAATTGAATGGGAAGAGGTGCAGATGATTCTAGAAGAGAGAATTATTAAGAGCTCAAAGGGGGAAATAGAAGGCATTCGATATTCATTTGGGTTTTTCTTTAATTGTATTTTGAAAAAGCTAGGAGAAAGAGCTTTCTTTGGGTATCTTTTATTATCTATGATTTACTTTGTGAGGAGTTAGGCAAAGAAGTTATTTGCTGAACTCTTGGGATTTCGGATAGGCCAAGCAGATATTTGGATTCCTTTAATTGCATTTTGTGCACATGAATAATTAGGTATGTGTACTTTTTAATTTGAGAAGTTTGAAAGTGGGGCATTCATTTTGGAATGATTGAAAGGTTTATTAGACTTTTATATTATAGTTTTGAATGTATTGAAAATGGGGAATGCACATTATTTTGTTATCCATAGAGCTTTCTTTGTGGATGACATAGTGCTATACACACCATCCAATCAATGTGATTGTTATGGTTATTCTTCCTATGTTGTAGCATAAGGATTGCATGTATGAATCATATGAAATTCTTATTTTCTTATGTAAAATGTGTTCGACCTAAAAAGGAAAGATTGGTTGACCTCAAAGATGAGAATGATTGTTAGTCTTTGGATGCTTTGTTTTTGTTTAAGCATTGTGATAGTCTCATAGGAGATTGAAAATTGTTAGAGGACATGATGACATGCTACACTATTTGAATAATATATTAGTTATTTATTTTTGTAGTTTTGTTACTAATGTGAACTACCAAGTGCATAACCATGCTATAACATTGGTCTTTTGGCATACAAAGGAACCCTTTTTCTTAAATTGTCAGGACAATACCCAACTAGTGAAAACTCTATTTATTCAAATAAAAGTATAATTTACTCCTTAATATCATGTTGTTGGTTTATTTGCTTAAAAGGCAATCTTGTATATGTTTGTCTTATTCTTGGAGGTTAAATATTGAATCTTACTCGTCTTTAAAATATTGGGAATAAATGTTAATTAGTTATATGTTAGTATTGTCTCCTTGATTTTAAACTCACGATTATTAATGATTTATTAAATGTTTCCATATAGAGATCGAGACATGGTAGATTGTTATTAAAAGTAAACATAATGGATCCTAAGGGCCATTTAATTCTTATTGGTTGATTAGACACTTATTTAATACCAATGTTTGAGAGTCCCAATCTTTGAAATGGATTAAGTATCTCGCGTAGATTAATTTTTAAATATTTGCACTATTTAAAACATGTGCATTTAGTTTGCTAGTAGTAGGGTGTTTCTAGTGATGAAGAGATGTGGTCCATAAGACCTACCTTCCATCATGTGCCACCAACCTTTTTACATGCAAGTGAAAATTGTTACCTTGGGTCCCGAGGGAATGATTATAGGGTTAGTGTTTGGAGACCATTAGCAACATCTTTGGATAGTAGGTGAGCACTTGTCTTTATCCTTCTATAGGTGCACAACTAGTGTTGTAAATTTTATGTAGTTACTAAATTATAGAAAAAGTCAATTGTGGACGATCTTATCTACTTTGGAGATGAGGGATACATTTGTACCTTGTACTCAAAATCCTTGTCCAACTTTATGTGGTATTTTATTATGCTGAGTCAATCACACTTGATGCCTTTGTCTCCTCCCTTTGCAAATGCATTTCTTAGAGTAGGAACTTTTTAAAGGATTGTTTTTATCATTTGTCAAAAATAGATGAATCATGTATAAGTATTATCTAGTTCTACTAAGAAACTCATGAAAAATTTAAATTGTTAAAAAAGACAACAAGATAAGTTAAAACATATCTTAAAAACCCTTCTGTAAATGATGATATTTTATCAGATCCCAAATGAAACATTAAAAAAATAAACCAATTAAACTGTATTCCATTTATGAATCCGAGTTTTATCTTCAAGATTTCTTCATCCTGTGATTACTAGCTGAAGAAACTACTGAATGAACTGCTCAATTAACATCATCAACATATGAAGCAACTGCCCCTACCTCCCTGGCTCCTGCCCTTGCTTTTGCTTATGCTCCTGGACCCCACTGTTCCAACCTACCCCGAGCGGAGTGGAAAGTCGAGCTCCCTGAAATTGTAGTAGTACCCGGGTCGACCGGTCGGGCAAGGAAAGTCATTCACAATGATGATAGACAGGTGGGATGAGTGAGTATTAGCATGCCTATAACGAAGCAATCGGACCTCTCTAGGGTCTGGACAATGTTTCCCGCCATGTATGGGGGCTTGCCCCCCGGCGTAGAATAGAATAGTGAAGAGTGGGAAGTGGGGGTTGGCGGTGGGGCCCCTCTTCATTTGTACTGTTTCGATCGGATGGGATTTTGGCCCTGACTATTCATACTTCCATAGGAGTCTGACGGATTGAGAGCCTAGGGTACCAAGAGACAAAAGAACTGATTTAATTCCCCTTGGATTTTGCTCTGTGTCTACTTCCTTTGTTTTGAAACAACTTGCAAATTTGGGTTGCCTACTTCTGTTAGATGAGGTCAAAAACATAATGAAACACCCTTTTTGTGGTCCTCTAAACCAAAAATACAATAAATCATCTGAATTTTTAATAATTTTTAGATTCAATTCTAAATTAGGTCTATAATGTCTAAATTTTTATAGACATGTAGTTTTTGAGGTTTATAATTATTATTTTATATGTGCATATGTATTCTTCAAATTCTCTCATTAAATTTGTGTATAGATTTTTTCAATTCTTAATGTATACTTAAACTAGAGAGACTTTACATATTTATTTAATATAAATATCTTAAATCGTTTAGTTTCCACTAAAATTATAAGGCACAACTCATTAATTTATTATCTAGAGATTTTATACTATTCAATATCCATTAACACTTATGTTTATTGGACTTTATTTTGTAGGAGTTCATTGTTATTTGTTTTTATTAAGGTAAAACATGGGTTTTTGAAAGGACCCCAACCCTTTTACAACAAAACAATGCAATGACAATAGGAACTAGCCCCATGAGGTGTGGGACTTACCAAAATAAATAGAAACACCAAAAGCAAAAAGAAAGAAACAACAACATAGGCCAAACAATTGGGAAAGGAACACACATTGCATAGTAGCTACCACTACCGAATAATCTTTTGTAGGCCTAAGATAGCCTTTTGTTAAGGTTAGGTAGATTGGAGCAATAAACATTAACAATTATACGCAGATTAAATAACCTATAAATAACAATGAAGAATAACACAAAAGAGATCAACACAAAAATTTAATGTGGTTCACCCAATATGGGCTACATCCACAAAAATTCGGCTACCCCAATGATTTTATTATCCAGTGCAAAACATATTACAATCTCATGAATTACACACATCACAACATACATCTTAGCCACTTATAACAAGCTTTTTGAAGCTTCTAGAATTAGGGTTTTACAAGGTCTTTTTTTATTTGACGTGTTAACGGGAAAACCTTAACGTGTCAACGGGAAAAAACTTTGACGTATCAGCGTGAAAACCTTGATGTGTTAACAATTTTTTTTTTTTTGTTACGAGTGTACAATATTTGCATGATCAGTCGCCACATACCAATAATCTCCCACTTGGAGACTAATCAGGCTCCACACCAAACAATCTCCCACTTGGAGACCGATCTTGGATGACACTGCTGCACTTGCAGCTCCCACTAGATTATAGGTCTGGATGATTTCTTATGTCCACCATTATCAATCGTGAAGGCCAACAAAAATTGATGAGGAAATTAGTTTCTCCTGTGTAACTACCTTTGTGAACATATCTACAGGTTTCTTACTTGTGTGAATTTTCTCTAGTAGTAGTATGACAGATTGAGAGCCCAAGTTACTAAGAGACAAAAGAACTAGTTTAATTCCCCTTTGGATTTTCCTATTTTTTCTATATGTCTACTTCCTTTGTTTTGAAACTACTTGCAAATTTGGGTTGCCCAATTCTGCTAGATGAGGTCAAAAACATAATGAAACACCTTTTTTTGGTCCTCTAAACCAAAAATACAATAAATCATCTGAATTTTTAATAATTTTTAGATTCAACTCTAAATCAGGTCTACAATGTCTAAATTTTTATAGACATGTGTAGTATTTGAGGTTTATAATTATTATTTTATTTATACATAATATATTTTTCAAATTCCCTCATTAAATTTGTGTATAGATTTTTTCAATTCTTAATGTATACTTAAACTAGAGAGACTTTTCACATTTATTTAATATAAATTTGTCTTAAATTTTTTGGTTTCCACTAAAATTGTAAAGCATGACACATTAATCTATTATCTAGAGATTTTATACTATTCAATATCCTTTAAAACTTATGTCTAGTAGACTTTATTTTGTAGGAGTTCATTGTTATTTGTTTTTATTAAGGTAAAATAGGGCTTTTTGAAAGAGCCCCCAACCCTTTTACAACAAAACAATGCAATGACAATAAGAACTAGTCCCATGAGGTGTGAGACTTACCAAAAGAAATAGAAACACCAAAAACAAAAAGAAAGAAACAAAACAACAACATAGGCCAAAAAATTGGGAAAGGAACACACATTACATAGTAACTACCACTATCAAATAATATTTAGTAGGCCTAAGGTAGCATTTCCCTCTTTAGTCAAGAAATCCACTTGGTCTTCAAAATAAACCTATAGATTTTCCTCTTCAATGTCTATTACATCATTGTTAGCAACCAACTTGGCACAAGTCCTCCTAGATAGTCCTTCTAAAGTATAGTTTAGTTTTCTTTACTTGAATGTCTTTTTTGTAGAATGAAAAGGTTGGTAGTCAAGTTCTTTATAATAAATTTGTTGAAGAAAATGATTTTAGTCAAGCTTCCTTTGATCTCTTTTTGTTTCCTTTCTAAAGCACCCACTCTTTGGATTATGTTGTCTCATGTGTTAATGACAATATAAAAATTGTTAGCATCATACCATAGGTCCTCATTAAAATTCAAATTATTTTCCTTCCCATACATGGTAAGACTTTCCTTGACTTGAATATTAAATTTTTAAGAATTTGGAATTGTCATAGAAATGACTTCATGATACAGTTGTGTGGTTAAGAGCTTCCTCTAACTTCCTCCCTTTATCTAATAATGCTTCAAAATTATGACAAAAGGAGAGAAAACCCTCAATAAAGGAATTGGGATGAACCTCCCCAAATAGAGGGTCTGGAAGTGGAACTAGGGGAAGTTTTCTTCCTCAAAATATTTGTGCATTTCTCCAAATGGGAATTCTCTTTAACAAGGTTTGTGACAAGGTCATTATTAGGGGTGTGACAACCAAGGAAACCTTAGAGGACTTTTCTTTTACAAGAGGGGTGATGATCCTGGCCTTTTTTAGAACATGTCTAGGAGGAGACCTTTTCTTTTCTAAAGCCAAAGGTAGGAGAGAGGGGTCTCTTTCAAGGGAAGGGAGAGATTCCTTGGGAGAAGGGGCCTAGGTAGAGAGGAGTGGAGAAGTATCTTTCTAGAAACAAGTAGCCCTTGAAGGTCTTGGGGATATAAGGAAGGTTTAAGGATCTTAGGATGGTATTGTTAGTAGGGGTTTTGGCAAGTTGATGTCCATACAAGAAATAGATAAAGCCCTAGTGAAAAAGAAGGTTTATTTTACCACTTGATGGACATTTTGAACTAAAAGTTTCAAAATTTCTAAAGATTTAAATAGAAAAAATAAGAATTTAATTTTCTTCTTGTAGTGCAAATAGTTGAGCATACAAAATGATAATAATAGATTCTTTTATAACTACCCTCTTGGGTTATGTACCTTATAAGCATGTTTGTAACTTTTCCCCATGACTTTGGGAGGTCATCCTTTTTAATACATTTTGGAAGCAACTCACCCATTCCCCTTTGCAAAGGAACATCTCCATTGTTCAACATTTCTATACTTGTAGTATTTTTTCATCCATACTCCTTATCTATCTATCCACATGGCTTGAACTATCAATTATTCTAAGATCGTGAAGGAGAGGTCATGAACATACACTAGTTGAATTGTCTGGATGATTGAGAAAATTTGATAGCTAAAATAGGATCATATATGTTCATAACTTCCAAAAGGCTAGTAAGGCCTCCCTTCATAGAATTTTGCATATAATGTGATTGTTCTTAACTCATTCACAAGATCAAGGTTCAATCTTGAGCATATCCCCTCCCATTGTGGTAAAACTCCACCAACCATTGTTTGAACACCTACAAAATAAATGCACCTCCAAATTTTTGTTCAAAGGGTTAAGTTAAAATTGTTTTTTCACATCTACAAAGAGAATGAACCTTGAAAAGATTAATCTTGTCCTTCTTCCCCTTTGGTACAATGTTGAAATTATTTCTCTACTCATTTCCCTATTCATTTTCATTTGTTAAGTACACCATATGTTATCTAATTGAATCTTGTGTACCTATCTATTGCATTATTTTTACTTATCACATTGTTTTAAATGGTTGTGTTTGGCATTTTTGGAGTGGTATCTTTGTTTTCTAATTTTTGTGTGTGATTTTCATAATAGATTTATGACTATGTAGAGTAATGAAATGTTCTCAACAATACATTTATTTACTTTAATAAAAACATAGCTTCTTTTGCATTTAGTTTAATGATTGAATTTTTTTTATTGAGTTGCAATTGTTTTGCTCCTCCTTCTCATTGATCATCTAATTATTTTTACATAGCTTATTTTACATTTTTTTATTGAGCCACAATTGTTGTGTTTCTCATTCTCCATAATCTTTGCTTTTTGTATAATTTGTTTTTCTCTTTTTATTTACTATGCTTCATCTCTTTCACCTTCATACTTTATGTCTCTCTTACACTTATAATGCATGTCATTCACACACATCACTTTTTTTAGCTTCCCCACTTGGATGCATCTGTTGATATTACTTTTTGAGCCAAATAATTCATTACTCTTCCCTTGGAGAAGATACTTACTACATAATTTTCTATACCATTATTTTAAATGCTCACATATTCAATGTTGTGTTCACCATTGTTCTTGCATGATGATATCTTTTTATTGAATTTTCATTCTATTACTCCCATGATTATTTATTACACCACATATGCTTGTTTTCCGTACATTATCACATTACACATAACACATTTATGCTATTGCACTTACATGATTATATATGTTATACAATTATACATATGGAACTTACATGATTATCTTTGGCACATGGAATCCTTTCATGACTTGTCATCGCACTTCGGGGAAAAATTTGGGGAAAAATATTCTTGTCTTGATGTGGAGTGAAGCATAATAAAAGTGATAGGTTTGCATTTAACATTGTGTTCAATAAAAATATCTACAAGCTTGATTAACTTGAATGAAAAACTCACAAGATTATATAGGAAGAAACATGCCTAAATTATATTATTGAGAAAAAGATTCAAAATTTTAAACTGAAAACCAAATTGGGAAGAAGTTGAACTACTTGCTAACTTAGACTAACCTCCTAGAAACTAGGATTTTAACATTTTAATTTATAATTTTTTACATAGGATGAACATTCAAAATAATAACTAATACAAATTATAAAATAGGAACACAAAACTAAACTAACCCTAAGTCTAATCCTAGGTACTCTTTGAATCCTCACCATGTTATTCTTAATAATAGATGCATTGTACTTAAATGCTATTAGAAAAATGGGAAGTATTGTAAAGGTTGAGAAGAGTAAAGGGGAGCTACAAAGGAAACTATATGAGAGTTTATAGAAGAATTTGTTAAAGTTGATGTAGGAGTAATGTATACATATTCTCTTGATGTAGAAATCACAAAACCTCATGTGGTACCTATAAGTTCTTCTTACGAGAATGCTCCTATTACATCACCAACTAAAGAAGATAGGCCTTCAAACATAATAAGAAGGAGAAGGAAATTAATTTTATAAGGAGAACTAGATTATAAGAATGTAAATCAACACATGCCATATTTTCCATATTTTCTTTAAAACCTTGGTTTTCTATAATATTAGAGAACTTGGAAACTATAGCAGGTTAGTTGATGACAAGACAAGAGAAAAAGGGTGACTCTAACTCTACTAGTGGCCAAAGGCATTCATTAAAAATAAAGAAGGATTGATTCAATATATTAATATATGTCTAACAAACAAGTTGAAGAGGAAATACACCACCTCTCAAATGGCATACCTCAAATATTTAATAAAGAGATCTTACACGATCTTATTGTAAGTTGCAAGTCAGTAAAAAATTGACAAAAAATCTACAACAAATTCTAGAGGACGAACCAATATTGAGGGGATATGTAAAATGGAGGAAACCAAAGGAACACTAAGAGTTGGAAGAACTAGACTTCATGGAACAAGAACTTCCTACAAAAAATTAGTTAGTAGAATCTTATGAAATAATTCAAAAATAAAAGAAATAAATATGATCACTAAGGGGAAATATTTAAAAAATAGAAATTGATCAACAATAGAGAGAAGTTATGGGACCCTTCATGTCCAAGAAAGAGAATTAAAGGATGAGAGATGAACTAGAAATTAAATGGTGCAAGGAAATTAGGGATAAGTTACAAGATTTAAAAGAAAGGAAAATAGGGGTTCTAAGTTCCATGCATTACAATATACGACCAAATCACTAAAACACATCCAAGGATCGCATAAAGCAAGCTAGGGGAAATCATGGGGTCATAATGTGTGTCCAAATTCTTCATATATTTAACCTTTTTTTCTATATCATGTAGGTCACCTTTATACCATGCTCTTTTACCATTTCGTGTTGCATATGATTAAAATAGAAATATGGGGAACTTAATTAAGTTTATTAAGATAAAATAAGTAGAAATAAGTATTGGTTATTTTTATTAATTCCACTACCCTTTGCCAACTTATAGCAATATAGGGTATATTTTTTGAAGATAACTTATGTGCAACTCTTGTAGCATTGGTCGAATGAAGAAGGAAATTGCTAACAAAAACTATGACACTTGTGGTTATTATAAACACCACTAAACTATTAGTTTCCAATTGCCATGCATCATGGGAATATAATTCTACTTAAAATATTTTTTATAATCAACATGATACATATCACAAATAAATATTTGTTTTGATATTTTCTTTGTTTGCAATCTTTTTTATGTATAAATGATGGGTCTCACAAACACTAATGAACACTATACATATTAAGCAATTTTTTTGGCACCATTTCTTCTATAAACACTTGAAAGAATGGTGTAAAGGGATATGCATTTTTGAAATAAAAATAATATTGAATATGGATTCTTTATGATTTTAAATATTTGAATCAAGTCTATTAGTTTCAATTACTAGAGGATCATTTTCATCACAAGAATGTGAGGTAGGGCCCACTCACTTAAATGTGTGTGGATGATAAGTTGTCATTTTCTCTTTCATGTGTGGATTGATCTTTATATAATTTGTTTGATTAATATTTTGATCCATAATTTTATTAAGTTTACAAATCTTAGAGTGAATATAAATTTTAATGTTTGCAAATCTTAGAGTTAATATAATTTTATTAATTTATAAATTATAGAGTTTATTTAAATTATAGATATTTACTCTAACAATTTTGATTTATTTATCAATAATCACTTTATTAGTTTGTAATAGTTATTTTTGACAATATTATTTTTGTTCGTGTAGTTATGTTATTGTATGCTCTTGTAACTAGTTTTGCTTTCTATCATTCCTTATAACATAGTATAAGGTGTTCTTGAAGCTAGTGTATCTCTTTGGAATTTAGGAATTACCTTTGTTCACACTTCCATTATTCTAGCTACATACATGCACTCTTCCTCATTACTAGTAGGCATTGTGCATATTGCCATTTTTCCTTCATAGACATATGCTCCCAAATTGATTAAGGGCTGAATTAAACTCTTTTTTATCACATTATCATAAAATTAAAGTAGTTGATTTAATACACTAAGAAATATAGTTTTATACGATCACAAACTCTAATGATTTGCATTATCTTATACAAGTTTTATTTATAGATTATCTAATCCGTAGTTGAGCTTTTCTAGCCCTGAAGAAAGATCAATATTCACTTGAAAAAAAAGCAACACTTATTTGGTTTGGCTTCTAAGTTCATACATTTGTATGGGTCATGGAACTTGTCACACCTATAATATGGTCCTAGAAACTTATACACAAGTAGTACATTGTAGACACTAACACAACCATGGTAATTTGTGTTTGATATATTCCTACAACACTCTCAAACACCTATCCATGTATATGAATCATGTTTTATGTTCCTATTTTTTATTACACATAATTTCTAGATTATTTTGGATCATAAAAATAAGGATTGTTGGATCATCAAATATTACATCATATCATCAATTTCTTTTAACATTCATCATTCCACTAAAACTTAGTATCTTTCTTTTCTAGTTTAGTAAAAGCCAAACTGAGATCTACTAATTGTTGAATAAAATGTTGAATAGATTGTATTTTACCTTGGAGGATATAAATTTATGTAATATTTTGAGGCAAAGGCATGTTAAGAATCACATATATATTTTTACTATCAACCTCAATGTCTTGCCTAGAGACAATAAAACCCAATCGATAACCATTGTTGACACCAAAGATGCATTTATTAGAATTAAATTAAACTTGAAACTATAGTAATCTCTTAAAGATAGTGCTCAAGTAGTATAGGTGATCATGTTTCTTATATTTACCCAGAATTTCATCCCCATAATCTCCTAAAGCATTATGCGTCAAATCATAGAAAATCAAAATCATGGCCCTTTGATACGCAACACCTATTCAATTCAAAAATAATAATATATTGAAAGTTTGATGTTATGCTTCTAACTCTTATCAATAGATAGATACACATATTCTTATCAACTCACACAAACTCCCATCATTGCATATAACATATTATTTAATATATAAGCAATAAAAATAACATGCTTAAAAAATAGAAATAATGAAAACACATAAAACAAAGTACACCATCAAAATGAGACAAAACGCAAGTGTACAAATGGAGAAACCATACAAGGGTAGAAAAACATGGAAAGTATGCAATTTCCTACCTCATTCTACTATCAAGGTGGGTACAAATATTATTGTAAGGAAACTTGCAGCCATCTAATGACAATTTCCACATAACCCAAAAGAGATAACAATGCAAATAAGTGCTCAGAATCCATATGCAAGAGAATAGACAACATACCCATCAAAGATGACACAAGATATACCCTGGGAAAAACCCAACCTCCAAAAGCATCCATACTCCATCATATTATTCAACAATAAAGAAATCCAAGAGTTACAATGAACACCTTTGAAGCATCAAGTCCTCCAATGCATCTCCATGTGTCCAAGCATGAATCCATACATCCCATGCCATGCTTCACAAATGCACTCCTCAACAAGACTCAATAATAACAGCCAAACCACTCAACCCAACCTAAACTACTACACATGTGTTTGCTTTTATAGACACAAGCTCACACAAAATACAACTAGTGGTAAGGTAAAACCATGTACCACAAAACCATGTGAATACAAAACCACTAACCCATTATTTAATATTGGGTACTAAGACATCACTTTATTTAATATTTCTCTAATATTAAATTATTATCACATGTCTCCCACACATTAAATAATAATACAATGTTACAATACAACATCAAGTGGTCCCCAAATAATTACCTAGTGTGATTAACCACACCACCAAGGTGCATCACAACTAAATAATTATTTAATTACAATATTATGATAAATCAATACATGCAATGGTGTACAACACCATATCCCAATAGTTATATCACCCAATATGTACATTGGAACAACTAGGACACCTATTTTTCCCTTCACATCCACTCCATTGCTCAAGCTTGAGAAAACTGTCTTATTTCAGTATTACTTTGTATCATGCTCGTACTAAGCATGTTGATGTTTAATATCACTTTGTGTGTGAGATGGTTGAGAATGGTAAGGTCTTGATTGAAAAGGTTGATACTTTGGATAATGTTGTAAATTCTTTTACGAAGCTAGTGACCACAATTAAGTTCTCTTGGTGCAGGAAGGCCACGGGCCTTGATCACTATACTTGATTTTAGTGTTTGTATCTCTTGGATGTAATGACAATGTATAATTTAAAGTGGGAGAATGTTAGGATAAGGTGACATTAACTTTGTAATCCTATGTCATTTGTATGTCTCCACATTCCTTGGAATGTGTTCTGGGGGACATGTGAGAAAAATATTAAATTTTGGCATGTTCTAATTGTATTTTAAAGTGAGGATTTAATTTCAGCAGCGGTTACACATCAAAATTGGATAATGCATATTTTATAGGCATCCATAATGGAAGTTGGAAGGTCTTGGATGGGGCGCCCAAGATTAGAGAAGAAACAGTGTCTGTCGGCGCTCCATCGGGGAGTGGAAAGGTCATCAAAGCATTCAAAAAGTCAGGATTTGGATAGGCTATGAGCTAGGCATCCATACGAGATTCTTGTATTTCCAATTAATATATGTCTTTTGGTTGTCCATGAAGAGGTTTTGGTTTACCATTCATGGTTTTACCTCCCTAAATTTCTATAAATTGGAGCCATGAGATGGTAGTTTCATGTTGAGTTCTTGCAGGTGACAGGGTGTTGGGTTAATTAGAGATCAGTAGTGAAGTGTATTACTGTGTATTCTCATTTGAAGATTAATAATATACTTTCCCTCTTTTCTCATGTGGAGTTTTTTCTTGAAAGGGTTTCTCCACATAAATCCGGTTGTCACATTTTGTTTGCTGACTTTTATATTGTGATGTTTGTTGCAATCGTGATGAACATGTTTAAATTTGATTTGGTAATCTGATTTTCAGATCTGAATTCACTTGCATAAGTTCATATTGTAGCTTTCCTTCACCTTGTTTTCAATAAATACTACTTAATTGTTCTTGTTAGTTGGAGTTAGCAAGCCACCTCTCACTAGTCTTGAGAAATTTAGCTCGCTACTTATCTTAGTCAATGGGAGTCGATTGCCTAT
This sequence comes from Sequoia sempervirens, assembly GCA_007258455.2. NCBI lineage: Eukaryota > Viridiplantae > Streptophyta > Pinopsida > Cupressales > Cupressaceae > Sequoia > Sequoia sempervirens. The sequence goes on from VDFB02296008.1 coordinate 25,784, forward strand.
TCTTATCCACTATTTTGTGAGGTGGTTTCTTCCTTCTCTATAATATGTACATCTTGTTTCATGGCTTAATATAATGTTGTTGTATCCATTTTCATTTAATTCTTTTAATTTGAATATTCTATGTTTTGATAACTTATAGGGGTGTGTGATTGCTTGAGTTTCATTGCCCAACTAGTATTGACATTCAATCAATAAGATCTTGGCATACTATCAAAATTACAAGGTGTAGATGTAACTAGTTTATTCTTTTAGGTTATCTTCTTGCTCTTTACCTTCTTATTTTTCTTCTTCCTCTATTTTTGAGTTTGATGTTTTATCTAGCTTCTTATTTTACTATATTTAGGATCTTTTGGGCCACCTTTATCATTTGTATAAATACTTCCCTTCTATGAAGAGTTCACTTGGATTGATCCTGTAGTTTGTGATACCTACATGAATGAGTGTGATTGTCCCCTCTAAGAATATCTTTCTATGTATAACTTTCAAGTGCTTCCTCATGCATTACTTAGTGCAACAACTATAAGATTAGTAGGCACTTTAGATACCACATTTACTCTTACATATCTATTTGTAATGAATTTATTTCCTTGGATTAGTTACTATCATGTATAATTTCTCTTTGTGTATCCTATACAACATAATGGTGATTCTTTATTCCTTATTTCTTTACACTTTTTTCGTTTATGTTTTGTTTGCTTCCTTTGGAAACTTGCATCTAAACTAACTTTTGGACTATGTAAGGATTTTGAGGCTTTACAAGATATTTCCTCTTCTTATTGTGTAATATTGATGACTAGCACAAATTATTCCTATGAGTCCCTCACATCCTTGAGAAATTATTTTGCTAAGATCAACATCATCTTATCCCATATACATTCTTCCTTGGGCTTCATCGATAAAAACTCAAATTTCTTCTCATCCTTCATAATGAATAAGAAACTGTTTCTCTCAGTATTGAATGTACATCTATCATACTTCATCTAGGTAAGTGCATACAAGTAGGGGCCAAAAGGGCATAAAAAGTGGCCACTTTTTCCTAAAATCAACAAAAGCTAAACTTTAACTAGTAATTTGGCATACTTATGCTTAAACTCTTGCTTCTTAACTACTAATTTTTTATAAAATGGTGGAGATTAAGCGGGTTAAATTTTGAGAGTACACAAAATGATCTTATTTTTTATCCAAAAATATAACATAAAAAAGTGCAAACATGATGCAAAGCACACTCAACATTTAGTTATTTTTCTATATTTTGTAGAAAACATGTCTTTAAATGTTGGCATGCAAGTTCAACAGTTGGAGTTGGGTGCCCAAGGAAAATCTAACCTTAGGTAAGGGTTAGTAGTTTCTAAAGAAAGTTACAATGCCTGCATATTTCTTTGTGTGTGTAAAATGTTGTTGTTTGCTTTTATGGAATCAAAATGTGAGTGTGTTACAACACACTCATGGTATGTACAAAATAGACCAAAAAATGGTTTTGACCACTTTTTGTATTCCCCATCTTTGTGCACACACTCAAGTTTTACATATTTTTTTAACAAATGCTAATTTTTACTATCTTAAAGGTGGACACATCCTAAAAATAGAAAATTGAGTGTGTTCCCCCTAATTTTGAGAAAAATAATCAAAAATAAATTTTCAATGTGTGTAGAATGAAATGCAGAAATATGAAAATGTATTTTTTTAAAAATTTGAATGAATAGACAAAAAATGATGTAGAAAAAGCAATACACGTGTTTTTATAAAAAATGAAGATAGGAATAAAATTAATTAATGCATTTTTATTTTTAAAAAAGGACATGGTTGGAAAGCAAAAACAAAGCTTAATATCATAGTGGCATTTTTTAATATTGTCCTAAAATATGAGAGTGTAGTGGAGAGCACACTTATTTTACTTATTTAATGTTTTGTGTAAAACATCCTTTTGGGCACACTACATATATTTTTAACCTCTAGGATTAAATATCCAAGCCAAATCATAAGGGGTGAGATTCCTAAAAAATTGAAACTAAATGTGTACACGTTATAACATGCACATTATAATTAAAAAAAGACACAAGATAGGAATGATAATGCATGGTTTTCTTTATTTTTTATAAATTTAATGTGTTTTTTAGAAAAAATGTAAATTAAATCTATATAAAAGAATTCACAAATTATTAGTTTACATCATCATTAAATCTTAATAATTTATTTGTTATAAATGAGAACATGTGATGAATGCTAAAAAGCTAATTTTTCATGGCCCAATAATATCGAAAAGTGGGTCACACTATTGTGTCATGATCCATCTACTAGATAACTTCTCTAAGTACGGGGGGTAGGCTTCCTCCACAGAATGAATTTGTAACAAAAAAAACTCATCTAATATTTACGTGCACAAACCATTTACTTACCTAGAGAATTTTTCCTTGTCATCCTCTATATGATCAACATGAATACTAAGTCAAAAAAAATCTTTCCTATATTATTTCATAGATTTCTCTTGTTGGTGTAAGTTCTAATGCCTCTTCAACAAGTATATTGACTAGTTAGTCAACATAAAATCACCCTTGAGCCTCATCACTATGCAATCCCACTTTGAGATGTTATATTCCACCCTTTGTATGTGGTTCTTTTGGATTAAATCTCAATATAAGGTGACATATCCCATCAAATTTGTCATGGAATACTTCAAATACTTTGGGTCCTTTATAGATTTAAACTCAAAAAATTTCTCTAGATCTATGATATAGTCCAACAAATATTTTGGATTTAAGCTTCTTGAGTAGCTTGGGAGACCAAAATCTCAATTTACTTCCCACTGTAAGTGCCCTTGCTAAATATGAGTTGAATTTTTTATTTTTTTCTCTTAGGAATTATGTCAAACACTTGGTGTGCAAACTAAGAAGGGCTGATAATCTGTTGTAATTTTATGATTGTTTGATTTTGGTTTTGTGTGTCACCAATGGTGTTTCTGAGTGCTTTCAACAATGAAAGAATATCTAATAATGATAAAGAAATGATATGCAAACTGATTTTGTCTTTTTAAATGCATATAAGTGATTGAAAATGCAGGCTACAACCAATAGACATTTTAAAAAACATTTGGCATGCATCTAATTCATATGAATATGATGGAGCAACAACTAGGAATATTGTCAAACATTTCTCATACAAATTCTAAGTGCAAAGATCATCTACAGCTGATGATATTTTGTCATACAATTTGTATGCAACCTCAAAGTGTTTATCTTGCTAAGAAACTTGAAGCTAATTACAACAATGCAATGCTAACATTTTATGCAACTCCTCCACTCTATTTGATAGTGCAAGCTGAGTACAATTGCCTATATGAACTTGCCAAGACTCTTGGCTTACAAGAGTGAAAAATGCAACTACAAGTACAATGCAAAATTCTGAAAAAAGAACCTAGACAGCAGTATAAAAATATTCAAATCTCCTTGAAGAAGTTGATTTTATGCCTCTAGTAGCTGCGCCTAGCTTCCTTTAAGTCCAACAAACCCTTGAGAATTTATTTGGAATTTTTAGCAGCTCCCTTCACAAAATCGCACCATGATATGGTGCGCCTAGCTTGAGATGCCAACTCAAAATTTATAATCAACAAACATCAAATTCAAATTTACCAACAAGCTATCTTTTCCTTTAGCAAAATTATCCTTGTATCCAAGACTGAAATCATTCAACAAAATCTGCAATTGCTCTTCTAAAATTGAACTCTTCTTCTTCCAAAATCTGCCAATATCCTTCTTGAATCAATTTTCTCTAATTACCAAAATTTGGCCAAAGGCCACAAAATTTTTCTCCAATGTGAAAGACTGAAATATCCTCCACTCTATTCCAACTAGGGTTGATATTTAACAACTAAAACCGGTACCTTAGAGTCTTCAAACCCTCAGGCAAGTTATCAAGCATTCAAGCTCTCCAACACAAGTATGTGAATATGCAACTCCAGATATCTTCGATTCCCTCCAAGAGCTCCTTTTAAAGAAATTACAATCACCTCCAAGAAGCTTCTAGAATAAAATATTATTTTATTGACTTAAGTGACCTTTTGATATAATTTTATTTTTAGTCACTTTATTAAATTAATTAAATATAAAGTCATCTCATGATATTTATTTTTGAGATAACTTTACAAATAATTAATTTAATAATTTATTCCCTTATTTCTCCTTTTAGCCTTCGAGAATAAATAAAAGCTAAAATAATATCCAAGTGGCCATCAAGAAGGGGACATTACACCCACCTTCATCAAGGCTATGCAAAATTTATCTTCTACATTGAATTCATCCTCAAAAGTTGTAATACCAACTTCACGAACATCCTTAGTCACAACCACTCCTTGCTTGTGCGATTAGGGGAAAACATGGTCCCAGAAACGAGCAACAACACAAAATATGCAAGAAAACCACCTAAACACCTAACACCTCAAGATTGGGCAAATGATTATCTTAACAAAACAAAATGGAACATTTTACCTTGTTGAACAGTTCTTTTGGTTGGCCCTTTGGTTGTTGACATGATATATGCTCTTCTTGATGGCAAAAGATGCAAGTGTGGGATGCAAGATGGATAAGAAATGGATGAGAATGGATGCAAGTGCAAGTATTTGGCTAAGTATGGCTCCAATGAAAAATTTGCAAGAGTTTGGTTAGCACAATGATATCTTCCTCAAAATGAGAGAAAAGAGGGGGGATTTATAGAGAATTTTGAATTCTCTAGAGAAATGGACGGTGAGATTAAACCAACAAGGCCAAGATGTAGGGCTATGGTGAGTTGAGAACTCACAAGCCCTCACATCTTGGCATGTGGCATGTGAAGTGGCTTAGAAATGGTGATGTGGATGTGACATGGAGGTACTACATAGTACCTTGGGATTTGGACAAGATCTCCTCATAAAGGAGGTCCTTGTCCACATGTGGGTGAGAGGACATGTGAGGAATTAAAAATTCCTCAAATATCCACATGGGAATGAGAGAAAAAATTTAAAATTCTTTGAAATGCATTGGGGGATTAAATGTGAATTAAGAATTCACATGGGGAAAGGGGTGCCTTCTCCAAAAGTAGAAAGCATTTAATAGGGTTGACTTAGGACACACTCCATAAATGACATGGAGATTAGGTTGACCTAATTAAGTGATTAAGGTTGTGCAAGTACCTGATTAGACAAATTAATGGCATATTAGAGACAAGTGGGAGAAGGGGAAGAGTTCACGTGTGGCTTGATGTGACAAGTCAAAGATCATATGGGGAAGAGAAAAAGGAATTTAATATTCTTTGGAAGGATAAAAAGAATTAAAAATTCCTTGAGAGGTTGATTAGGCTAGTTAATGAAGGATTAAAGGAGGGTTAGGTGGCTAAGAGAGATTAGAGGCCAACTTGAAAAAGTTGGAGGATGTGACACATCCTAATCAAGGATTAGGCATGTGCACATCCCTAATGATGAGATTATGAGAATAATTAGGATTAAGAAAGGGATGTGACATGTGAGGAATTAAATAAATGTCATATTTATTTAATTCATTTGATGAAAAGGAGGATTAAAGAGATAAGGTATTTATTTATTAATTAAATACTTTAGGATTCAAGGTATTCAAGGATATTAATTAAATAATAGCCATATTACATTAATTAATGCAAATAAGGGGATGCTTAGATGAAAGGGATAAATTTGGATAAATTATGTCCAAATTTAGGTGTCTACATTTTTCCCCCTTGAGATGGTGGCAAGCAGCATCATTTCAAAGAATATTAAAACATAGAACCAGAAGAAGATGGTTAGATTGGGAAGACGCCCCAGTCATTCAAAGGAGTGACTAGGAAGGGAAAAAATGATGAAAATTAGGGATGAAGGATGCCCCCTCGAGAGGACATGTGGGTTCAAGAGAACACGGGTGTGCTCTCGAAATGGAGGAGATGATGCAAGGGGAATATGAGGAAGATGATGCAAAGGGATGGGTAAGAAAGGATGAAAAGGCGGCAGGAGATTGGGAGGGGAGAGTGATGAAGGATGAATGGATGGGGGGGATTTGATAGATGAGAGGATGGAGATGAAATGCAATCCAAATGCAATTTTCCATCTTTAG
>VDFB02296009.1:0-27218 GCA_007258455.2 Sequoia sempervirens
GTTTGCATCATCTTCAAATTCCTCACAGTTTAGCTGCTATAGGTGCTTGAAAGTGAAGATTTAGTTAGAAAAAAATATTTCAGTGTCCAGTTTGGCCAAAAATTGTAAACCAATATTGTGGGATCACCCAAGGATGTATAGCTTTGTAGTTCTAGAATTCTTTGTAATTTTTTAATATTTGGAGAATTTTGTAATGAAATTTGTAGACTAATTTTCTTGAATTTCCAACAACTCAATCTTTGTGTTTGAAATTAATTTGTTTGCTAAGAGTTTGCAAGAAAGGGCATGTTGGTCTCTTCATCAAATGGTATTAGAGTCAGTAGTCTTGAGCGTGTGGACAAAGTGTCAAATGTGAGGTAGTCTACACCAGGACTTGTGGGTGAAGAGTGAATCGATGAATGTTGTTTGAGGAGATTGAAAGGATTTTTGTAGGTGTGTGAAGAGTCTTGAGCAATTGAGAGCTAAAGACATTGATGTGGTTGTAGATTGAGAGTGTATGGAAAGTATTTGACAAAATTTCAAAGAAGAGAAGTATGAGCTTGACCTTGGGTAAGGCTTTAAAAATTTATTTTATTGAAAGCAGAGAGAGAGAGAGTGTGTTGGAGGAAGAAAGTTGGGTAGGAATTCAAAATAAATGTGCACAGATATCCAAGAGATTGGATGCCTTGGAGGAGAATATAAGGAAATCAAAAGGAAAAGAAATGAAGATGGGAAAAATTGAGTCACAATTTTTTTCTAATTTTATTTATGAAGAAAGAAAGGTGGAAAGGAAGATGAAGAGAAAGAAGAAGAAGATAAGTAAATTGTAGCAAAATTATGTCTTGTTAAAGGCATAACAAACATGATTTCAATAGAGTTAGAGGATGAAAACAAGGATCTATAAGAATAGTTGAGTATCCTTTAGAGGATGAAAAGGTAGAAGAAGGAAATAACAAGATTGTAGTTGAGCATGAAGAGAAAAAAGTGGCAGTAGATGTTGTGGAAGATATTGTAGTAGCAGGGGAAGAAGAGGTAATATTTAAGTTTTATAAATTATATGATGAATATTTATTTTTCAATGAAAAATATGAGAAAATTGAAGAGTACATGATGAGGTGAAAGTAGAAAAAGAGATGGATGAAATGATAGTGGTGGAGGTGAAAGAGTGTGTAGTGACAAAAAATGCACTCCTTTACATTTTCTCACTTTGTTTTCCTCCCCTTAATTAATTGGATGTAATTAATCCTCTAATTGACCTAATTATGCATTTAAAAGCCTAATTAATCACAAATTCTGAAAGGGGAACCAGTATTAACCAATTGTAAACATTAAATTACACATCTTGGAAAATGTGTGTCCTAGGTTTAGGGCCTATGACCCATTTTCCCAAGGGTGAATGGGTCCTCCTTAGACTTAGGACCCAATTTTTAATATGATTTTGGTAGTATTTTCATGATTCAAATTCAAATTGCAATTTTCAGCCTTTAATGTTTAATTGTTTACAAATTAGAAAATCACCTATAAATACAACCTTTTTATCAATTCAAAACATCTATCATTAAGGAAACTTTCACAAGAGAAAATATTATTGTCAAGAGCATTGAAGAGTGGATTTATCAATCACCTACAACAACATTCAAGATCCTATCATGATGTCAAGATTTATGTGTGTTCATGCATGTTTTTGGAGCTAACATTATGATGTAGGTTTCAAGTTTCAAGCATTAAGATCCATCATCAATCAGGACATTTCATGCAAGATTAAGACTTTAGAGAGATGCGTTAGACTCTAGTCCTTTAAGGATCTCCATTCAAGGGTTTGGTGAGTTGCAACATAAAATTGTTCATTCATCATTCCTTACATTTCATTATTCTTTTATTTCAAGGTTTAATTACCAAACTAGGGTTTAACCATGAAAAACCTTATCCACCAAAAAAAACATTTTTCTCCTCTCTTTGTGTATCTGCAGGTTCATAGGTGAAGAGGGATTGAAATTGAAGATCTCAAAAGTGCAAAGTTTTCAAGGCCATAGAAACTTAGATCCCAAATTCATTTCTAATTGTTTAGTAGTTAAACTTGTTGGAAAAGACATCTAAGATCTATCTCCGGAGGACCCCAAAGTTTGAGAAAAAATTTGTACAAGGACTCACTCGCCATTTCTGGATGCTCAACAACCACTTTTGTAACGGGTACATAGTTTCTTACCTTTCTCAAATCTACTAAAATTTTGTTATTTCTATTAGAGATATGCTTTAAATACATCATTCCTCCCTTACATTGAATAATTGAGTTCATTTATTATTTTTAGTTTATCTCCCAAAAGTGTTGTTCAGGCAGATTTTACCTTGTTCTTTATCTTAAGGAAATTTGCAAGATCTCCAATAAGGTTGACTCACCTAGGGTTGAAATTTAGTCCTACCTTTGGGGACCTCATTTCCTAATGTAATTAATAGAAGGATAGGCCCACACACACCATTTCCCATATATTTTGGTTAAATCCTATTTTCCTTTGTTTCATTTTGGTGAACCTATTTTTCTACATTTTAAAGTGTGAAGAGGAAGTGAGGATAGAGGTATTTTATTTTCATGAGCTTCCTAGTGTCAATTTATATGCAGGGAAAGATTTGTATGATGTTACAAAAGATAGTGTAGATGCATGTTGGTGGAGGTGGTTGGAATATAGTGGGTTGGATCCCATAAATTTAGCAAAGAGTGAGAGTTACAATTGGTGGAGTAGGTCAGATTATAGTGGAGCCGATTTCATATTGAGGAAGAGGAGTGCAGAGAAGAGTTGTTGGAGGAGGATGAAGCTTTTCCTAGCTAGATGTTGGAAGAGGAGAAGGAAGGAGTCTTTTGATGAACCTAATTTAGTAATGGAGTTTGTTGCAAGTTTTGTACAACCTGGAAGGGTAGTTATACTACCCAACTCCATTTTGTGAGCTCATGCTCACAAATTTCTTACCCAACATGTTAGATGTAGAAGCATCTGGACCTCCATAGGTGGTCCTCATCAACAAAAAATATTTTATTTAATTTTTATCTTTGGTTTGATTTTTAATGTTGTTGGTGAATGAGTTAAAAATATAAGCCAACATTTAATAAATGTTTTGGTCACAACTTGCTGGCAAGTTGGTTATGCAATTTTTTTTTTGGTTTTCAAGGCACATTCCAATAAATTATTTCTTGGGTGTTGGAATTGAAAGTTGGAGAGAAAGCATAAACAATTAAATTCTTTATTTCCTTGTTTAATTCTTTTCTTCCAAGCTTGGGTGTTGGGGAATTGAGGGGTCATTGTTAATTGTTCTTGGTGAATGTGGTAGTTAGAAGGTGTGGGTGTGGGATTTTGGGAGTGGTTTCCCATCCATGGTTAGAGAATTCCAAATGTTTTGCTATAGAAGGAAGGTTATTTCTATGTTGAGTTGAGAATTGGAGAGGGTATTTTTGGTAGAGTTCATTATGTAGGTAAGATTGCAGTGAGGAAGACCAATGTTGTGGCAATGGTTTTAGCATAGCTCTTACTTGTTATATTTTTCTATTTTAAATCTGAAATAGATAAAATTTATAGTGGTTTGAATCATCCATAAGGCTATATATAGCTTTGTAGTTCAATATTTCTTTGTATTTTTCCAATAGCTAGAGAATTTTTGTAATGAAATTTGAAGACTAGTCTTCTTAAATTTACAACTCTTCTTTAAGGGGTAAATGCTTTTGTCCTAGAGCTATGAACTAGTGAGGTCACAAATGGGGAACCTCACCTCCTATATAAATTCTCAACAATTACATCCCATTGGGGTTTGAACCTTGATGACAAGAATAACAACACAACTTAACTATCACACCTTGCCACTATTGACTAAATTTACAAAAACTTAATCTTTTTGTTTGAAATTAATTTGTTTGCCAAGAGTTTGCAAAAAAGGGCATGCTAATCTCTTCATCAAGTAAGTATCATAGTGTATCTCATTTTAGAATTTTTGGTTGTGTTGCATTTGCATATGTTCCAAAGGAAACAAGAAGCAAGTTGGATGATAGAGGTGAAAAGTGCATCTTTATTGTTTATTATGAACAATCAAGAACTTATAATTTATTTAATCCCATCACTAAGAAGGTTATTATTAGTAGAGATATTGTATTCAAAGAAGAATAAGCTTGGGATGGAAGTATAGATAAAATAATTACAGTTGTTACAACAATGCCTCATAGTAAAGAAGGAAAAGATCAAGGAAATAAATATGATCAGTCTAATATGTAAAAGAGTACTCCATCAAGAAGTCCACAAAGATATAACCTTGAAGAAGGTGAATCATCAAGCCACTCCTCTCCTAATTCACAAGTAAGTAATTATTCTAATCATATTCGTGCATCATTGAGATCAAGAATTAGAAGTAAGAAAACTAGAAGTTTGCACGAAATTTATGATCAAGGAGAAGAAATAAATTTGCAATTGAATGACCCTATATATTTTGAGGATGAAATTAAGGAAGAAAATTGGATTAATTCAATGGATGAAGAAACAAAATCTATTGAAAAGAAAGACACAAGGGAGTTAGTAGATTTACCTAAAGGATTTAAGAATGCATAGGTGTGAAATGGGTTTACAAGACTAAGTTTAATGAAAATGGAGATTTAAAAAAATATAAGGCTAGATTAATAGCTAAGGGATTTGTACAAACATATGGAGTTGATTATAATGAAGCATTTTCACATGTGACAATACTTGATATAGTTAGAATGGTATTAGCAAAATTTATAACTCAATTTTTTTGGAAGTTCTACCAAATAGGTCCCAAATCAACCTTCTTGAATGGTTTTCTAGAGGAAGAAGTTTATGTGAAACAACCATTAGAATATGAGGTAAGTGGATATGAAAAAAATGTATAAAGGTTGAAAAAAGCACTTTTTGGACTTGAGCAAGCACCTAAAGCATGGTATAGCTGAATAAATGCATACATGACCTGAATAATGGATTCAATAGAAGCAAAAGTGAGCCTACACTATACATGAAGATCAACAAGAAAGGTCATATTTAAATTGTTTGTTTATATGTTGATGATTTGATCTTTACTAGAAATTTATTTCTAGAAATGTTTAAATCAGTCATGAAAAAGCAATTTAAAATAATAAATTTGGGATTAATGAGATATTTTCTAGGAATTGAAGTTGTACAAAATGATAAAGGAGTTTTCATTTGTCAAACTAAATATGCAAAGAATGTATTGAAGAGGTTTAAAATTATGAATTGAAATCCATCATCTACTCCTATAGCAATAGACACAAAAATTAGCAAAGAAGATAAAGGGTCCAATATTGATCCCATATTCAAAAGACTTGTTGGAAGTTTGATATATCTCACAACAAATAGGCCAGATATTATGTATGAAGTTAGTTTGATATCTAGATTCATGGACTCACCTAAGGATTCACATTGACAAGTTAGAAAAAGAATATTAAGGTATATTGCAAGGACTATAGAATATGAGATATTGTATTCCACAATAGATAAACTTGAGTTGGTTGGATATATAGATAGTGGTTTTCTAGGAAGTATAGATGATCAAAAGAGTACTTTAGGATATATGTATTTTACTTTGGAACACAAATAGTTGTATCGACATCAAAAAGCAACCTATAATGACAATCTCATCCATAGAAGCAAAATATGTAGTAGGTACATCAACATGTCAAGCAATATGGATGCAAAGAGTTTTCATGAATTTAATGCATGATTAAATGGAACCAGCAACAATCTATTGTAATAATAAGTTTTCAATCACACTATTGAATAATTATGTCTTTCATAAGAGGAGTAAACACATTGATACAAGATATCATTTTATACGCGAGTTGGCGGATAATGGAGAAATAAACTTGAGTACTATAGATCCAAAGATCAGTTGGTAGACATATTCACAAAAGCTTTAGGAATGGAACAATTTAAATATTTGAGAGAAAAATTGGGTATTATAAATATTGATGTAATTAGTGGTATAAATTAAGGGGGAGTATCGGAGTATTATAATTTCTCTCACCCCATTGATCACTATTATTAAATAAAAATAAGCACAATTATTAAATAAAAAAGAGATAAAGATAAGAAAGGAGAAGTATTAAATATTTGTCAAGTCGACCTAGGATCTAGAATTATCTTTGTAATTCCTACAAACCTCTATAAATAGAGGCATATGTAATCTATTTTACAATCAATAAAAAATATAAATATTTTTACATTGAGTTGTTTGTTTTTGTGTTTCTCATCTCTATCCACCTATATTATTGAAGAATATAATAAAACTTATGGAAATTTTCTGAACTTTGGAGATATAATTAGTTTCTCTTCAAAAATGATACATGTCACCACTCTACCAATGTGAGACTTGTGATTAAAAACCTATTTCCCACGTCTTTTCTTAGATTTATTTTGCAAATATATATTCATTTTTAAAGTTTTTATATGGCCACCAATGCTATTAAATCATGTGACAGTTTAGAATACTTTAAACAATCCACTATAAGATTACAAATCTATTTTACAGATGTAATAATTAAAGTTTTCTATTGGATCATAGTTAGCCGATAGGCTCTACTTTTGGGATTGCCCAGTCCATTTTCACACCAAACCTCTCTCACGCCTGAAATAGGAATTCCTGCCATCGAGTAGTGTTTGGTTCCCTGCAAACCTTCCACTGACTGGGCAAACTTTCCGCTGACTGGTATTTGGCAGCTGTCAACCGTAGGGCACAAATGTTGCACGCCTGCAAACACGTATTCGCCGCTTGAAAACAGGTATTCGCCGCCTTCCAACCATCTTGAAGTTACCTGAAAACAAATGTTGTCTTGCATTTATTATTTGCTGCAAAAGAAATTGTATGTCAGACTTCCGAATCAAATCAGATTTTGATAGCCCTAGAATCCAGATATTTTGGTTGCAGATTCGAGACTCTTCGCGGGTGCCCTGCACCTGTTTCTGCTCATCTTGGCCAATGTGGAGGGCTCTATGGGTTCTGTCGGTGCTTTGTGGGGCGATGGAGATTTCATGAAAATTTCGAAGAAGGCAGGCGCGTGCATTTTATGGCTTTCAAATTGCAATAGAAAATATCCATTCATGTATCCTTTTGTATATAATCTTCTGTGCACATTTCTGTCTCTGTATTTTCATGTTTGTTGTCTACCTTTTATAATAAGTATTGTGTGCGTGAGGTGTTGAAGTGAGAAGGGGACTTTGTCTGATCATCTAATTTTTATTTGGCAAAAATGTATAGTCTTTTATAAGAGACTTACATTTAGGACTCCAAACAGAAAACCCATCTGTTCAATGCCATTGAAACTATTCCTAGCATGACAAGGAAAGATGATTGGGCTCTTAAATGGATTGAGAGGTGATATATGTAGATCCCCTCCTTTTTTAATTTTGGTTTTTTTAAGGTGGTCGGTGTTCTTACTGTGAATTTCTTTGGCAGCTCTGAAAGCTTTTTTGAAAGGATTCTTGCATTTTCCCATGTGGAGGGTGTTCTTTTTCTCTGGTAGGTGGGTTTGTTGACTCTCTTGTAATGCCTTTGTTTTTGTTTAATATTTTTGAACAGTATTATATGTATGAGGTTTTTTTTGCAGCTTTTGTACTTCTGGGATTGTCCAGTCCATTTTCATGCCAAACCTATCTCATGCCTGAAATAGGAATTCCTGCCGTTGAGCAGTGTTTGGTTCTCTACAAACCTTTTGCTGACTGGGAAAACCTACCGCTAACTGGTATTTGGCAGCTATCAATCGCAAGACACAAATGTTGCATGCCTGCAAACACGTATTCACCGCTTTAAAATAGGTATTAGCCGCTGTCCAACCATCTTGAAGTTACCTAAAAACAAATGTTGTCTTGCATTTATTATTTGCTACAAAAGAAATTGTACGTCAGACTTCTAAATCAAATCAGATTTTGGTAGCCCTAGAATCCAGATATTTTCGTTGCGGATTCAAGACTCTTCGCGGGTGCCCTGTACCTATTTCTGCTCATCTTGGCCAATGTGGAGGGCTCTATGGGTTCTACCGGTGCTCTGTGGGGTGATGGAGATTTCATGAAAATTTCAAAGAAGATAGGCACGTGCATTTTATGGCTTTCAAATTGCAATAGAAAATATCCATTCAGGTATCCTTTTGTATATAATCTTCTATGCACATTTCTATCTTTGTATTTTCATGTTTGTTGTCTACCTTTTATAATAAGTATTGTGTGCATGAGGTGTTGAAGTGAGAAGGGGACTTTGTCTGATCATCTAATTTTTATTTGGCAAAAATGTATAGTCTTTTATAAGAGACTTACATTAAGGAATCCAAACAGAAAAGCCATTTGTTCAATGCCATTGAAACTATTCCTAGCATGACAAGGAAAGATGATTGGGCTCTTAAATGGATTAAGAGGTGATATATGCAGATCCCCTCCTTTTTTAATTTTGGTTTTTTTAAGGTGGTGGGTGTTCTTACTGTGAATTTCTTCGGCAGCTCTGAAAGCTTTTCTGAAAGGATTCTCGCATTTTCCCATGTGGAGGGTGTTCTTTTTCTCTGGCAGGTGGGTTTGTTGACTCTCTTGTAATGCCTTTGTTTTTGTTTAATATTTTTGAACAATATTATATGTATGAGGTTTGTTTTGCAGCTTTTGTTCAATATTTTGGTTGAAAAAGAGGGGGCTGATGCTAGGCTTAACTTTCTCAAATGATCTTATTTCAAGGGATGAAGGTCTTCATTGTGACTTTTCTTGTTTGCTCTATAACCATGAGCACATGTTTTTAGGTTATGCAACTAATTCTTTTGGGTTTTTTATGAACTGTATTGATTGTAGGCCTTTTTGTTTGGTTGTTGTTTATAGTTTGTTGGAGAACAAACTTAGCGAGTACAAAGTGAATGAAATAGTGTGTGAATCTGTTGACATTGAAAGGGAGTTTATATGTGATGCACTTCCGAGTGATCTTGTGGGGATGAATGCCAAACTTATGGCTGAAAATATTGAATTTGTTGCTGATCGATTGTTGGTATGTGCTCTACATTGGAACCATTTTCCCATGACTACACTGTATATTGTATATGACTTCTACTTAAAGAAAATGTTATTTTGGATGTTAATATTAGTAAGTATTTAATCCATTCTCAGGTTGCACTAGGGTATAATAAAGTTTATAATGTGAAAAATCCATTCGATTGGATGGAATTGATTTCTCTCCATTCAGTATCTGGAGTATCTATGTTTTTTCTTTTAATTGTGTTTGGTTTAGAATTTTTAGTAATTGGATTTGTTATATCTTTGGTAGAGGAAAGGTGAATTTCTTTGAAAAAAGGGTTGGTGAATACTAAAAGTCTTTTGTTATGTCGAGTTTGACCAACACTGAAGGGCATCATGTATTTAGATTGGATGAAGACTTTTGAGCCATTTTGTAATTTGGTTTGGGGATTAATCGACCAAAAGTTATCATCTCTATTCAAATTCTAGAAGCCATGAATGAGGTTCATTCTATTAATTGTCCATTGTAAATTGGGGATCCCCAATAATTTTGTGAACTTGTTTCAATTATAAAGTCAAGTCACAAACTTAAATATAACTGAATAGCATCCAATTTGAAATACTACAAAAATAGAAGAAATTATCAAGGGAAGATAGCAGTTTAATTGTATGTTAACTAATGATTTAAAAATGTGCAAAGATAAACACAACCTATCAGCATTTCAAATTGTATTGAAGGTCATTTCAATACCTTCATAGTTTCTGCCCAATCAGATATTCATCTTGACCATGTCAAAAATTATACACAGAACATAACAGTTCACTTGCAAATGTATAAAACTAAACTTGAGACAAAGATAACACGAGTTCTGTGTAGTTGAATAACTGAGATATGTGCCTCTTAGAAAATGGAGGCACAGTATATATAGGTAGATTTTATAGAGGGCATTTTTTAGGGAGGTGTATGTTATTGAAGTTTTTACTTGTTTTTATTGCAGATAAATAGTAATATAGATTAGACAATAGATGTGGTGCATAAACAAGGTAAATCTATTTTGAATTCAAGAGAAAACTATGTATAAGGATACAATTTTTTTTCCCTGGTTACAAACCATGGAAGTCCTGAGCTGTTTACATTGGAAAGAATAAACATCTGGTTAGAAAAGAGAAGAAGGGAGTTGCTTGTTTCAAAACATTTAAGGCATCCACAAGAACTATATAATGTACCTTATAAGTGAAGCCTTCCATTATTGCCCATGTACCTTATAAGATATTTAATCTCCTCTTATGCTGATGCTTAACTGCCTGGGGTGTGGTGAATGCAGAGCCATGATGGAGATGTTATTGACTGCATTGCTTTTCATCAACAGCCAGGACTACACCATCCGTTGCTCAGGAACCACAACTTTCAGGTCGGGTCTCTTTAGATACAGAGTGAGAAAAATAAATTTTGTAGGCAAGGTAGCAAGATTATGAATACCAGAATGAAGTTTGGTGATTTTGTTCTTCTGAAAAGATGAGTGAAAAAAATAATTCAAGTTTCAGCAGTGGGGTGAATTAGATTTATCTTGGATTTTTCTTGTAGGATTTCCCAACTAGGCCTTCTAGTATTCAAGCCAGGGCTAATAGAAGCTTGCAGTCAGGGCCTGTCCATGACTTCCAAACATGGCATCTAACAGAACTAAGTTGCCCTCATGGAACAGTCCCTGTTAGAAGGACTACTGTGGATGATCTCAAAAAACCAGCAAGTTTGTACGCCAAGAATAACACATACAAACCCAAGGAGGAGAATACAATGGTGCAAAAGCAAGTATAAATGTTTGGGAAAGTTTCCTCTTTCAATGGTCCTACTCCTCAATACAATATCACCACACTTGTTTGGAAGGTCACAAACTATGCCACATAAGTTGCTGCAATAGGTCACAAAGTATACATAAAAGTGCAAGATACATAAAAGTGCTTGCTACTATTGTGGCTTTTGAAAGTTTGCTCTGAGATGTATCTGTTTAGACTCCTTGAAGGAAACCCACTTTAGATACAATTGAATACAATATAGTTATTTATATTTTTGGTTTGTTTTTTTGTAACATCTTTAGTTACTTCCTAATCCTCTGATGATTGTCTTATATTGGTTGAGCCTGTACTTAAATTATTATTGTCCAAATGTTTGTCAAGTCTTTGTATAGAGCTTTCCAGAATCATTTTATTTGAACCACAAGCAGCCCTTTTGTCCCTCATTTTTCATCTTTTTCGTTTTGATTTATCATTGTGTTGGTCACACTGATCATTTCCCGTAGCAAGGTCTACTGATGCCAACAAAATCCTCAATCCTCATAAATAGGATCATGTTCAATTATATTAATTTGATTCCATTAAGTAACGGAATGGAAAGAGGGGTTTTTAGGTTACCAAATTTAAAGAGCTTTGAGTAAAAAAAGGAAAGGGCACAATTGTTGTGCCTACTACAAAAACCTTTTGTACTTGATTACGGCCGGTCTCTGTACTTTTGTTGCTTCCATGTACTAAAATTTTAAATTTATTGCATTCTGTTTCAATCATACGGTAGAACTTGTACTTTGAAATTTTGTACTGTAATTTTGATTTTATCTCTTCCCGTCTGCAAAATAATAGCAGAATACTCTTCCAAAATCTTGCAAACCTTTTATTTCCTATCGGCGTTTTCCTTGAACCTCCTATAGGTGCAAGTGCTAGTTTAAATAATTTAAAAAAGAATCAAATACGCATTTTCCTTAATATAGAAAAAATTGATAGGTAGATACAAACTTCATTGAATCATATGGTTCACCAAAGATGGAGGATCACAAACCCTTTTCTCTTTCTTTTTGTAGATGAAATTAACAGGTACATAAAGTAATTGAAGTTTGCTACCGAGCCATACTTCAAATATTTCACCAAAGACGTAGGATCACAAATCCCTTTTTTTATCTTTGATATAGAAGAAATTAATAGATACATACAGTAATTGAAGTTTACTATCTGACCATACTTTAAATAATTCACCAAAGATGTAGGATCACAAACCCATTTCTTTCTCGAACAAATTAACCGGTAAACACAATAATTGAAATTTGGACCACAATAAAAATTGAAGTATGAGAATAGAGAAAACTTTTAAGTAGTTTATAAGGTATAAGATCATATACACATTCCTTCATGATGTGGAAGCGAGTCGGTGTTTCCTCTCATCACATAATACTTCAGCAAATCTGTAGATGAAGAGAGTACCAGATGTAATAGTTGAAACCTTTTATATAAGAGGATAGAATGAGCCAGACTAGAAAAAAACTGGGAAACACTTTCTTTTAAATTTTTGACGTAAATATGAATCTCGTTTCACTATATTGCCGTAAGCAAATATTTTTAAAAAGAAGGTGGTTTGCCTACTGGAAATAAGTGGAGTTTTTTTGAGTGAGTGATGCTTACCTATCCAGGAATTTCTGGTAGGTTATACTCCCACTGTTCTGGACATCGTTGATGTCGAGCATTTGAAAATCATCCTTGTTCACTAGTTGTCGCAAATGTCTGTCTGCAGCACCGACAAGAGCTAGAAGGTTTTCCTGGCTAGAATTGTCGAGGCTTGCCAAATCTCCATTTAAATTTGTTGGCTATTTCATGCGAAAAAGTGTTAAGGATAAACATATAATGATATGTAATTTTTAAATGATTCATACATTTTACTGATTATTTCAGCAGATTCATCTAAACACATTATAACTTAGAATGTGTTGTTTAAAGAAATTGGCTGTTCGAACTCGTACGAACCTGGAGTCTAAGAAAGAATGTAACTTTGAGCCAGATCAAGTTTTTGAGAATCTTCTGTGCCTCTGCATTTCCTTTAAATAATGCACCAATCAGGGGTTTAAGCCATCGAAACATCCCCCATTTTTCACCAGTCTTTGCATTATAATGTTCATTTGAAACTTCACCCGTTCCAATAGAAAGCACGACAAACCGCTGATGTAGTTGGACAAGACAACTGTTAATTTTGTTTCAATTATTTAATCATGTGGTTAAGCCATCCGATTTCAGTAGTGATTGAATACTTACCAGGTATTCTAAGTTCTTATCCTCTGGATTCTCCGCGAGATATTCTGTCGCAGCTTCGTTTATTGCCAGAAGCGTCTACATTAAAAGTTAAAAACTATATGTCATATAATTGATCTTTTCAAAAGGGAAGAGAACGTCAAGAATGAAGGACCATATTGCATATACTTTATTTGTTCAATAGGTATTAAAGCATATCACAGCTGTTCAAAAGTTCTGAACTGCTGGCATGTTGTTTAAAAATTTCTGAACAGCTGTTGTCTCTAAATTTCTAAATAACTGGCACATTGTTACAAAACTTCCGACCAACCATTGTTCCGAAACATCTGAACAATTGGCACGATGTTCCAGCACTTTTCTAGCAGCCAGGATGTTGTTTCAAAACTTTTGAACTACCCTTACCTTGAATAGGGGTGTCGGTGGAAATTTTCTGAACAGCTGGAATGTTACTCCAAAAGTTTTGAAAAAAAATTGTGCACAACTGGTACGTTGTTACAAAACATTTAAATAGCCTGCATTTTGTATGCTTTCCTGGTTCAAAACTTTTGAAGAGATCGATAGGTCTCTTTTAAAAAGTTGAATAGTTGACACCTTTCAAAACTTTTGAAAAATTCATAATTTACTTAAAAAATTAAACCGGCACAACGACGTGTTGTCTGTTTATTCTTATATTCATGATATTGTTGCTTACGAATGAAAGAGTAGGCCTTGGTTGGCATCGTTATTGTGAGGGTAGAAAACCATTCTCTGTGTATACAGTATTTATGGTTTGAGAACTTTTCTGGACAATTTGTTTTCTGCACAATTTTATGGGTGTTGAAACCCCGGCTTTTTCTTGCTGGTTTCTCGTTTCTTTCATTCATTTGGTTTTTATACCTGGCATCTTGTTGTATTTTCATTTCTACTCTATCTATATGAGGTGTTATTTAAATATTAAAGAAAAAGAGTGGTAGAAAAAGTTGTCTTAAAGTTTACAAGGTAGGGTCTTAATCAATATTTCTATAAAGATAAAATACAAAGTCATTAAGCAACAAGAGTTAAATTATTAGGAGGTGGATTATGGTCATCTGCTTTTTTCCAAACATCAATAAACTTTTTTTCTTCTTTAGCAAGGAGCTGAACATAATGAATAGGAGAAATGGTCAAAGAAAGGCAAGAATTTTTTTAGAATCTTGCCATCCAAAGCCCTCATAGTCATGAGGTTGAAAAGATGCTAAAGGCTAGTGGGATGGTTGGGACCACCCATGGGTAGCTTTTTCCTTGCTTCTTTTTGAAGGGGGTTGATAAAAATGTGATATAGAATGACCACATACAATTTTCTTGTAGGTAGATGCTAATGGCCACAAGGAGGGGAATGAACCTTGCTAGGTGAAATATATTGAATTTTGGCAATAGTACACAGGGTATTACCCCAATTATCCAAAAGAACTTGTAAATGGGCCACTTCAAGTGCAACTTTATTTGCTTGCACCTAAATTTACAAGAGGACATTAGAACAAATCATAATCTTCATATAAAACAAGTAGTGAATATTAATAAAATAGCTAGAGAATATTGTTGAAGCTTTGGCTTTCCAAATGCTTAAAAAGATTTCCACTCTAGAAAAAAATTCCAAATATAGGTGAACTTAGCAAATTCGAAGGTAGTCTCCCAAAAGAATCATATGCCATAAAAAAATTCTTAGACTTGAAAAGCTTAAAGATATCACAAATCCAATTCCTTATATCCTCAAATCTAGGACAAAAGAAAATTGAGGTGCTTGAGGGTCATTGATTGTCCACAAAATAAATGAGGATTGGAAACACCAAGCTTAATGAGGTTTGTACCAATAGGAAGACCTTGATAGAGAATACATAGGAAAAATTGGCAAGATTTGGCTCAGGGATAGCGAATGAAATTGTCTAAAATTTATAGTGCCAAGAACCTAGAAAAGACTATAGAAGTAATTTGTGATTCAATATTGAAACCATATGAGGATTCAGAGAGAACCAATAATATCAATTACATGATCTAAAATTGGGAATGGTGCATCTACATACCGATATGCCATTAAACTTAGGGATACTAGTGCATAATATCTAAGAAGAAAGAGACAACACATTTGTCAAATAGTAATGGAGCTAATATAAATGGATGATGATGGAAGAGATGCACATAGCAAAACCTTGTTAGATAAGCAAGTAATGGATCATCTACTTGAATAGAATGCACATCCAAGAGTCTTGCAAGTTGGTAATGTGGTCCTCATGAGGACTACTAGATCAAAGGATAAAGGAAAACTTGGGATGTTCAACCCCTTGTGTCTTGGGTCATATGAAGTTGTAAAAGTTGAGCATCCCAAAGACTTGATGTTGAATGATAATAGTGAGATTCTACTCATATACTCAAATTAGAAAAGAATATGGCTTGTGGCATGGCCATATAATGTTGTAACAACCCTCTTCTTAATACTCAAGTAATCTCAAGAATTTACTAGAAGGTAAATCAACTTAGTAAACATGAGAGAGAATTTTTTTTTTTAAAGGAAAACATTTGCATAAGCACAAGAATAAAGTACAACTTTTCCAGATAAATTCAAACTTGAATTCACATGTAATCATAACTAGAATCAAGCTAATTCCTTACAGAATTCATTTATATCACATAAAATAAATTTGGCATAAAGAATAGTTTTACCTCATAGATTTTTCTATCATAAGCCAGAACATGGAGTTCACTGCATCTGGAATGTCGATCTCTATCTTCACAAGCCTCAGAAAGTCTATTGCTACAGAGGGAGAGCATC
Organism: Sequoia sempervirens; assembly: GCA_007258455.2. Classification (NCBI taxonomy): domain Eukaryota; kingdom Viridiplantae; phylum Streptophyta; class Pinopsida; order Cupressales; family Cupressaceae; genus Sequoia; species Sequoia sempervirens. The sequence goes on from VDFB02296009.1 coordinate 15,814, forward strand.
ATCCGAGTGCTTTTCCTCCAACCACGGACTCAAGTGGTCCCCCGCGCACTTCCAAACTGGAAGTAACCCGGCCCTTCTCGAAGAGTATAGATATAAGGAACTGCCAGTTTCACCATCTGAGTCCTAGTGATGTGTACAACAAAACTCAATCGACCATACAACTCTAGATCCCTTCTAGCTAAGTATGATCATTCTGATTGGTCGTTCCATCTAGACACACACCTCTGACTCGTCTTAGAAACTATCTCATCCTATAGTTTTTCTTACTTTATTTGGTATTCTAGACTCAAGCTAGTCATTAAAGAAAATCCATTCTAGTCAATCTGACTTAGAACTAATCCTTAATCTAGGATATTCATTCTATGTAAAGATTTAGGTATTTCAACCCTTTTAAAAGTCCCTTATTGCATCCTTGCAATATCTAGGGTTTACGACTTCCTGTCATTTTACTCTCAAGATTCAATACCCAACATCTTGATGCGTCAAATCGAGTTTCGACATTATCGTAGAATCTCTTAAGGTATTATAAATACTTCCTGCCTTGTTCTATGTTTTATTGACCTTTCATTGTCAATCAATATACATTCATATATACAATGTCATATTTGACATAAGCGTTACATATTTCCTATATCCTCCTCATTTCAATACTAGGGTTTAGCTTCTCTAACCCAATACATGGAAAAATCAAACATCCTTGTTCTCCGAGGATAATAGCATTAACGAAGCATAACAAGAGCAATTACTTCTAGTCTTACCCATACGACTTAGCATTTCTCAAATTCACATTTCATATTTACCATGAATAAGCACGATATCCAAGGAATATTCTCATTGATATATATATCTTAATCAATGTCGATACTTCTCATGTAGTTAGTACTTCGACTAAGTTCAATCCTTCAACCTCAATAGGTTAGATTCGTAAGAGAAAATAAATTTTCTTCCAACTTCCCTATCTACTCAATTTCACATTCAAATAAGGATAGGGTATAAACTCATATGATTATCATCCTTTATATAAGTATGTCACATATACCTATAAGAACAATCTCAAATACAATAGACATGTAGGTTGAGTTTCGGTCTCCCAACATCCCCTTCTCAAAGTTGGTTATGACAATGATACCAAGTATTGGAATAACGAAATTCCTTGTACACATAGTTCTAAAAAGTTCAATCATTCAAATATAATAAGGTTCATACTTTCGATCTCATACTATGTCTATACCGTTGAGCTAATTACAAAGTCTCATTCTTGAAATAAAAGAGTATTTGGATATGTCTCCTTGCATACCCATCCTTGAGAGGGTTTAACACAAGAAGAAAGATGCTTATCATAAGGTCGACTAGTTTCTTTTTCTTAAAGCACCTAATACCGAAGGTTTGGCTTAGGATCATTCCCATAATAACCTTAGCTCTTCAAAGGGAATTTATCCCTTCCAGCATCCCCTCAATAATCTCAAAATATAATTAGAGCAATAACTCAATCTCAACTAGATTGTCAAGATGAAGCCAATAAATAAGATATCCTAGTATCTTAAGTAATCTTGCGCTATCATGCCACATCATCACCTCGGCCTTATATGACACAGAGACAATTAAACTTTTGGCTCAAAAACGTGTAAGGCAGACTAAGTCTTCGGCCAAGGAAAAATTACTTTATTTATTTATTTATTTTTTTTTCAAAAGCCTATCGGCTAGAAACAGTCACAGCACAACATTCAAGTACGTTGGCCCATTTCAAAACAAGCAAAGGTCTATAAATAGATACCAGGTAATAAATTTCTTAAATGCAGCGAACAAAGCTTATACCATAACCATTATTCGCAGTAAAGTGATCTCACCTCTTACCGAGCCATAAATTTTATCCAAAAACGGCCTTTTCTTTCAACGTCTCACCTTCTCTACCCATCGTTCTGCTATCCAAGAGCATGTATGATATTCCACTCCCTTATCTCGATGGTGAAAGCCTTCTCCTCCTATCATGCTGTCATGCAATATCAAGACTTTGATCTAACAATAAGCATTAGCATTTACGCCTCCTCATTTCTCTGTGTTAAGCATCATTATTTAATATGATTTCTCCCTTGCGGAATACCTCCAGATGGAGATCCTACACACAGGCACTATTGATAGCTTTAGTAAGCATTATAGAATAGTCTTCTCACATGGACTAGAAGACAAATTTTAGAGATCTCTTCTCCCCTATGCAACTGCTTGGCATTCTTCTCTGTTACAATCTTCCGCCTAAGCCCCGGCTCTCACGCCCTCAATCTACTCTTATGAAATGTTTTTGAGCAATTCCCGGTCGTGCTTCTGGGGAACGCATGGTGATTGAGATTGAGCATGTCGGGAATTGAACAGTGGGCGCTTCCCCTTCCACAGCTCACCCCCTCAATAATCTCGCAAGAATTAGTTATATCTAACTGTGTGTTGGCCTTACTACTTGAGTATACACATAAACCTTATTTCCTCACAACTGTCGGTCATGACCTTCTTCTGCGGCAAGATCCAGATCTTTTAACTATTGACTCCTTTTTCATTCCGTTATGTTGGTGGTTAAATCTGTTTCAACCCATACACAGCCAGCGAGCGGTTCGCCCACAAATACCGAGGATTATATCATGGTCTTTTTCAAAGACTTAGGGGTTATTACCCCATCTTAATTTTGCATGCCTATCTTTGAGGAAACTACCTCCCTTTACCAAGGTGGCATGAGTGGTTTCTTCCCACTCGGCCAACTACCATGATCAAAGTTCGCACAAGCATGACACTTGCAAGACTATGGTGAGCTCCAAGCTCCCATTAGTTATGATGTCCACTATATCAAAGTAATAACGCAAGATCAAAGAAAATATTAAATATCAAATTTATATAATTATATTATAATATCATAACACGCATCCCCAAAATGCATACGAATATTAATATAACAAAGATGCCATCTTATTCAACGTCACAAAGAGGATCATCAATAATAAACGCTTAAAGATTGGCATATATAAATGACAAATCATTTAGAAATTAAGAGTTGGTAACACAATCTTACATGATGGATGACATTGATCTATTTGTCATCTCTCGACATATTCACCCTAAAAATGAACTCAATGTTAAAAAGAGAGTTAATAACCCTTAAGAGTATTAAATCAACACAAAGGTCGACTAATTGATTATTATCGACAAGCTTCTAAACACGCTAAACAACATGCACTAGACATTAAACGACATCGACAACTTGTCGAGTCGAGAAGTAAACTTAGACCAAGAGAGTTGAGTATCACTCACCCGACTCAAGTAGGTTCGACCAATTTGCGCCTACACAAGACTTAAGATGGCTTGAAACTATCATTTTCCTTATATCTATTCCCTTCTCTCCGATGATGCTCTCCCTCCTTTTCTCGGAGGGCGAAAACTATTCCTTGAATGTGACTTGCATTCACCAACTCAAGATTAGTGTATTATTAATCATTTCATAATCCTTATATGAAATCATCACACCTTGACAATTTTTGAACACATGTCAATTTTAGTCAAATAAACCTAACTCATGAAAACATTGATTTTTCCTAACATTAAATCATTCAGTCATGCGTAAGAATCTACTATTTACTTCAAAAGTAAAAAGTAAAACATAGTTAAAGTTAGGGATGTAACAAATGTTGCTACAAAAGGTTTTTCTCTGGTATCTCATGGAGTTGTTGGCTCATGGCACCATAGATTGAGCATTACTTCTTGTAAGGAATAGGCTCTACCTTATTCATAGTGTGTTGTAAGCATGTTTTTTCCTTGTTCAATTGTGACCCTATTGGTCATGATGAAGTGTTATAGTTTTACCAAAGAGAAATTCATATCTAATATGATTTTTTGTATTCATATGGTAGATAAGTCTAGGGATGATGCGTTTCTCCTTGAAGCTAGTTGCTCTAATCATATTCAATAGAGAACAAAGATTCATTCGTAAAATTTCATGAAACAATAAATCCTCGAATGAATCTTGGAGATGATAAGATAGTAGAAGTTGTTGGAAAATATGCATTAGATATATATACACTAAATAGGTTAAGGTAAAAAAAATTAATAGAATTTTTTGATATCTAATCTTAAGAATAATCTTTTAACTGTAGACATGCTAATCGAAAAATAAATAAAATACAATTTAATAATGAATCTTACAAAAAAAATTCATGAAAATAATGGTGGAAAATCAATGATAATATTTCCTATGATAATAAGATGTTTTTAGAAATATTGCATCGCACAAGATCAAACATTCTAGAGGCAAACATTGAAGACAATAATTGATTATGACAAAATTTATGGTCATTTACATTTTAAGGGGTTGAATTTCTTAAAATAACAAAATTATTCAAAATATTTTTCATTACATAAAGTTATTTCTAATAGTACAATAGAAATTTAACATAAAAACTTGTTTTCAATTATGAAATAATGGTAATCTTTACAACAACTATAATCAATATGTCCAAGTATTTCTAATCCCATACGAACACTAAATTGTTATAAATATTTAATTCTTATCATCTAAATATGGTTATTCAAGAAAGACTTAGCAGTATTTTTTAAATACAAAAATGATGTATTTGATTAATTTATGGATTTCAAAGTGTTTTCTAAAAAGGAAAGAGACTATTTTATTAAAAAAAGTTGGTTGTCGGGGTGATTTTACTTTGAAAATACATATTGCTGAAAATGGAATCAAAGGATGTTTTATTGTAGTATAAACATCAAAACAAAATGACATTGTTGAGTGGAAAATAGGGCTTCCAGGGAGAAATAACAAAAGAACATGGGAAAAGAGTTTTCAGCAGTAGACAATAGTTATTTATAAACATAATCATAGGCCAACATTGGAAATGAAGAAGTGTTCATTAGAATAATGGTTTGAAGGAGACTCAATGTGACACTTTATGATTTTTTGGTTCATTGGTTTATATACTGTTGGATAATGACAACTACTTCAGAAATAAAACAAAGGTTTTATCTAAAGATAAAAGGAAATAAAGAAAGGAAAATCTTATCATTGAAAAAGATAAGATTTAAAAACATAAAAAACAAAGAAATAAAAACAAAGATGGTTTTTCCTAAGTTTGACATAGGTTAAGACATTATATATATCTTCCTATCTTGAAGACTAAAATATATTGTAATAAATTGTAATTTTCAAGAGCAACAGCTATGTGAAGGTTGTAAACAATTTCTTTGAGAAATAAGAATACCAATACTTTGCATGATATTGTCAAGGTTTTACCACGTAAATCTGTGTCTTGTTAACTATTCTCTTATTCCATTTTATTATCTTTTGTATTTCTTTGCATCTAACTTGTGCTGTAATTATTTAAGTTTGTGGGTTTTACACTTTCATTTCCCCTACAAGTGGTATTAGTGTAGTTATTTTGTAGTGTCTATGTTAGAATTTGGCCTTTTTTTTTATAGCATCAAATTGTAAAAGTTTTGGATGCAAGGTTTGAGGTGGAAAAATTCAATGGGAAGAATAATTTTGAGCTATGGAAACTCAAGATGTGTGATTTGTTAATGCAACAAAGATTACACAAACCATTGGTAGGAAAGTCAAAGAAATCTACAAATATGATTGATGAAGATTGGGAGGATCTTGATAGAAGAGATCATAGCACAATTTAGTTATGTTTAGCAAATGATTTTCTTATTAATATTGTTGAAGAAGAAACAACAACAGGCTTATGGAGTAAAATTGAGTCTTTATATGACAAAATCCTTGACAAATCAAATCTACTTGAAGAGGCAGTTGTACAGTTTGTGAATGAAAGAAGGTATAAAAATTATTGATAATTTAACTATTTTCAATACTCTTATATGTCAATTAGCTAGTATGGGTGTAAAATTGAGAAGATGGAGACAAGGAAATTATGTTATTGTGTTCATTGCTTGAATCTTGGAATCACTTTGTCATTTCTATTAGCTTTAGCACAACTGAGACCCTTGAATTTGATTCTATTTTGGGAGCTTATTTGTTTGAAGAGGTGCAAAGAAAATTTAACATAGAAACCTCCATATTGGAAGTAATGGCAGTTAGGGATCGATACACAAAAATGGGAAGATTTGAGAGGTACATCTAGATCTAAGTCAAAAAGGAGAAAAAAAGAGATGGGGAAAGAAATGTTGGTACTACAATATATCCGGGGCATCTCAAAATATTGTGGAAGAGGAAAAGAATAATGATGACTCTAAAAGGAAGAAAATCCGGTTGAGACAAGTTCAGTCACAGGTTGATGGCGTTTCATCTATTTGTAATTCCTTACGGTATCATGAGGAATGGTTATTAGATTAGTGCTTCTAATCACATGTGTCCATAAAATTTGTTTATTTTTACCAAGCTATTGATGGTAGTGTTGTTCTTATGAGAAATAATGTTTCTTGTAAGATTGTTGGCGTGGGAGCATTAAAATTAAAATGTTTGATGGTATTGTGAGGGACATTAACAAAGTAAAACATATATCAAAACTCAAAAATAATTTAATTTCTTTGGGAGATTTGGATTTTGGAGGTTATAAATTTACAAGTGAAGGTGGCTCAATGAAAGTGTCTAAGGGAATTTTTGGTGGTCGGGGAAGGCTACAAATATTAGAAACAACACAAGCTAGAAGGAGTACTATAATAAATGAAGCGACAGTGGTATCTAAGGAAGAAAATGAATCTACTTGTTTATGGCATCAACGACTGGGTCATATGAGCAAGAAAGGATTGAAGGTACTGTTGAACCGTAAGTTACTTCCAAATTTAAAATATTTGAATTTGAATTTCTACAAGCATTGTGTTTATGGGAAGCAATCTAGACTAAATTTTAAAGAAGGGAGTCATACAAGTAAGGGTATTCTAGATTATATTCATTCAGATGGTTTTGGGTATTTTAAATTAGACCCCAAATCCAAGAAATATATCTTTGTTAGTTATGGTGATGAAATTAAGGGATATGTAGATTGCGGGATTTTACTACACACAAAATCATCATTAACAAAGATGTATTTGATGCATCTCCTCTCATAAAATTAGACATAGTAGAAGTTAAAAATCTATAGGAATTAGATGTTAAAACAATGTTTTTACATGGATATTTAGATGAGGAGATATATGTGGAAGAACCAGAAGGGTTTATTAGGGATCACAATAGGAAATTTGTTTGCAAACTCAAAAAAAGTCATTGTATGGCCTGAAGTAGTCTCCTAGGAAATGGTACAAGAAGTTTGATTCCTTCATGGTGAGCCAAAATTTTACAAGGAGTATGACCATGTTGTGTTTACTTTGAAAGTTTGAAAAATGGTTTATTCATTATCTTGGTGTTATATGTTGACAATATGCTTGTAGCAAGAAAAAGCATAGTTAAGATCAATGGATTAAAGGCTCAGATGGCTAGGACTTTTGATATGAAGGATCTAGGAGCAACAAAACAAATTTTGGGCATGGAATACACAGAGACAAAGAACATGGTAAGCTTTTGTTATCATAGCAGAAGTATCTAGAGAAGATTCTCATAAGATTTGGTATGAAGAATGTGATACTAGTAAATATCCCTTTAGCTTCTCATTTTAAGCTTTCTTCAAGTTTATGTCCTAGTAATAATGAAGAAAAGGATTATATGCCTCATGTACTGTATGCTAATGCAGTAGAAAGTTTTTAATGTATGTGATGGTATTTACAAGACCATATATTTCACATGCATTTGGTATTGTCAGTAGATACATGACAAATCCAGGTAAAGAGCATTGGGCAACAGTGAAATGGGTGCTTCAATATCTTAGAGGTACAAGTGATTATTGTATCATCTTTGATGGTTGTAGTGGTTAGTTTGTGGTTATGTTGATTCAAATTTTGTAGGTGATTTGGAAAAAAGGAGATCTACATTAGGTTATGTATTTACTCTTGCAGGAGGACCTATTTGTTGGATGCCAAAGCTTCAAGAAATAGTTGCTTTATCCACTATTGAGATAGAGTATATGGTTGTCTCACATGCTTGCAAAGAGACAATTTGGTTGAAGGGCATTTTGGGTGAGTTTGGAAAAGTGTAAAATAAGGTGATTGTATTTTTTGATAGTCAAAGTGCTATACATCTAACTAAAAATCTAACTTATCATAGTAGGACTAAGCATATTGCAATTAAATACCATTTTGTAAGACAAGGTATTTATGGAAGTGGAGTAACTCTTGAGAAAGTTCATACATTAGAAAATTGTGTAGACATGTTTACAAAACCAATATAGTTAGAGAAGTTGAAGTGGTGTTTGACTTCTCTTGATTTGCAGAAAAGGTGATAAATGGGCATGGGCAAGTATCAAGAAAATTGTTGTCAAAGTGGAGATTGTTGGATAATGACAACAAATTTAGAAACAAAATAGAGTTTTTATCTTTGAAAAAGATAAAGGAAATAAAGAAAGGGAAATCTTATCTTTGAAAAAGATAAAAATTAAAAAACATAAAAACATAAAAACAAAGCAATAAAAACAAAGTTGGTTTTTCTATGTTTGACACAGGTTAAGATATTATATATATCTTGCTATCTTGAAGACTAAAATATATTGAAATGAATTGTAATTCAAGAACAGCAGCTTTGTGAAAGTTGTAAACTAAGCAATAAGAATACCAATATTTTGCCCAGTGGATGTTTTATTGACATATTGTCAAGGTTTTACTATGTAAATCTATATCTTAATTATTTTCTTATTTCATTTTATTTTCTTCTATGTTCCAAAAGATATTAGACAAACGTTTGGTGCTGAAAGTGAAGAATATTTTATAGTTTATTGAGGAAGGAGCAAATCATACAAGTTTTGCAATCCACAATTAAGAAAAAGGAGACTTTCTTACCGGATCGTTAGCCACAAGACCGCCATCGATCAAATTAAACTCAGCGGACTTTCCTCTTCTACTATCATGTATCGTAAATCCATGAGGTGGTAAGTAAATGGGCGCCGTAGATGTACCAATGCATATATCCTTTAAATATGGGTTCATTAACGTGTCCTTTCTGGCCTGAAAGTATATATGCAGTACAATATTATTCTACAAACACAAATAGATGCACTGTAAGCTTTCAGTCAGTTTGAGAAGAACTATACCTTATAGCTGGTGAAAACAATCGCTTTTTAGCCTCCATATCAAATGTGGGAATCACTAGGTTAGCGATTGTCTCATTTAGACGAAGATTCGGAATCGTCTTACTTATAATCTGTCGAAGGCTTTTGCCCGAATATATTGGACCTTTGAAGAATGCACGAATATAGCGAAGTATTCTGATAAATCTACTGCTGTATCATGAACAAATTGGAATCTAAGTAACATAAGCATTATACAATTTTTAATGCCAAGAAAGAGAATCGTGATACTAAGTTACTATTTGGCCCACATTGAGGCTTACGTTAAAATACTGTTTAAGCATTTATACTAACTTGGACCGTGGAAAAATTTGAGGAGAATTCTGTAAGTAGAACTCTACGATATCCTTTGCCTGAAACATGGGACGACCATTTTATCTGGCGAGGCTAACATTGCTGCAATGAGTCCTCCCGTGCTGGTACCGGCTACGATATCCACATGATCTGCTATTCTCGCATCTTTACCATGCAAAGCCTGTTAAACAAAAAAGTGATCATGCATACTTCTTTTTAAGACAATGCAAATAATTAACATTAAAACAATCCAAATGGTTAAGTGTTAATAGCAGATCATACCTGAAGTTTTTCCTCGAGAGAGGAAAGCATTCGAACCGGAATAATTCCACGTACACCTCCCCCATCGATACTAAGAATTGTGATGGTCTTTATTTTCGAAAGGGAAGCGCTTCATGTTCAAAGGTGAACATAGTTTTCTTAACAAATCTCAACTATATTATTTTCCTAGTGAATACCAGTTTAATAACTTTGCAATAAATTATTTTTAATAATATTGTGGCTGTTCATATCAAGCAAATTCACTGTTAGCAATTATCTGTCAGAAAAATTCACCACCAACAATTTACCTGGTAAAATTCACTGTCATGACAAATTGATCTCAAAGAAAATTCACCATCAGACAGCTGAAAATTAATTGCAAACTTTTAATGAGATGAAATTAATTTTCAGCGGTGGTGAATTTCTGGTGGTGAATTTTCTTTGAAGTGAATTTGTGTGAATTTATCATGACGGTGAATTTTCCCAGATAAATTGCTTACGATGAATTTTCCTAAGACCTTATTAACCAAGATGAGTCAAGAAACCACTTCGTCCATACACTTTTTAGTAGATTGATGGAAAGATAGCTAAAAATAGTAGGAGGAGGGTGACTGTAAATTTTTAAAAATGGAAGAGATAAGAAGTGTAATGTACTAAAATTTGTTTATGTTAATTTGTTTGCTATGGAGTATCAGGTTTAATTGAAATCTATGTCTTCCATTATCTTCTTTATTTCTATATGTTTCAGTTTTATATAATCTTCCATTCAAATATATAGAGTTAATTAGCACGTCAATGATCATTTCATAATTGCAATATACATAAATTTTAGGTGGTTTGTAAAAATAATATAAAAAGGGTTTTCACTTTATTTAAATTAATATCTTTATTGTTTGAAATAAAATGCGTAAAATATATAATAAACAAGTATATCTAAATATTTTCCATTTAATATCAAACATTAGACTATCTAAATATTTTAGTTAGTTATCTCTCATTTTAACAATAATGTTCTCATTTTGTAGAAGATGCCAACTAGTATGCTAATATTTTTAAAAGAAAGGAGTGGCCCATAACATAAGACATGTCAAGTGGTTAGTTCTTTCCTTATAGTATTAGTAGAGGAAGGCAAAGTTTGAATAGGATAAATAATAATATTTTCTGATTGAAAAAGAGGTTATTCTAACTATAGAATGATCTTAGTAGTTGAATAAAATTTTTTTTAACAATTATTATACGTATAAAATGAAATATTTTGGTCATTACCTTTATTTTTTAATAATAATAGTAATATATTCAATAAGAAGTGTCATTAATAGTCTTGGTTTCATTTGAGAAAACATAATTATTTTACTTTCCTTTGCATTCTTATAGAAGATCTCGAAAATGATGAAAAATAGTGCACAAGAAAAATCTCACTTTGATTGATTAAATTGAGAAATTACATAAAGAATCTGTAGAATGACATGTTCATAAAAGATCATTGAAAAATTTCAAGGAAGATCAACTAGAAAAAATAATAGCAAACAATGTGACATAAATATGTCAAATCTTGCATATCTTTTTTTCCTAATTATATTCTTGCATTGAATTTTCAAAATGAATAAAATATATTAAGTAAGAAACTAAAAATCTTGACCTCTTATAAACATAGAATGTCCAAACCTAAAAAGTAGACTCAAGCATCATGAATGAAGT